>JAJPUD010002323.1:303349-319292 GCA_023553655.1 Myrmecobius fasciatus
TCTCTCTCTCTCTCTCTCTGTCTCTCTCTGTCTCTGGCTCTCATTTATAGACCAGAAAAGAAGGTAAATAAGATAGTAAAAACTTCCACTTACATTCCACTATTCATGTACTAATAGGAAAAACAATATTGCCATCTAATTATCTCAAAGGAATTCACAGTAACCACCAGTCTCAAGGTGACATGGCTTCTGGCTGGTACTGTTTAAGTGTGGAAGAGGTAGGATTTTAAAAATCTTAATCATATAAAGCAAATTAAATAATATATAAAAAGCATTTTGAACATTGTAAAGCATCATAAAAACTTTAGTTATTATTGCTAATAATAATGATAACTAACATTTATTTAGCACTTCAAAGTTTTCAAAACTCTTCATATATATGATCTCATTTTACTCTCAATACAATACTTTACAATCAATGCTATTGTTATCATCTCTATTTTACAGATGAGAAAACTGAGTCTGAGAGAGGCTAAATGGCATAGTTAATTTGTGTCTGAGGTAGGATTCAAATACAGGTTTTCCTTGTTATCTCTTATGCTATGCTACTAGCATAATAGTATGATAGTAATAGCATATTATTATGTTACATTCTACTCTGTGTTACATTCACTTATATCTAAATCTTTGAAATGTAACTTATCACTACTTTTCTATTCTTTGGATCTTGAACTAACAACATGAAATTTCAAGGAAAAAATAACTTGAATTTTTGAAGCTGAGTGACTTAGAGAATTATAATATATCCAACAATATGGTGGAGAGTGCATAGGTTTAAGGAGGAAGATAAAGAATTGAACTTTGGAGATTTTGAATTTAATGTACTAATAAAACAACCAAATGGAGACATATGACAAATAATTGGAGACTTGGAAATGGAGTTCATCTCACATTTAGAAAGAGATTCAAAGTTTATAAACTTAAAGATAAACAGTGTAAACATTATTATCGTCATTTAACAGGAGAAAAAAAACTTGAATTTCAAAGAAGCAAAATAGGTTTAGGCAAGGATTCAAGTTCTACTTGTTCTAGATACTATCTACAAACATGCCTTGTCTCAGTCATTTCTGAGTCTTCTATTCCATTAAAAGAGCACATTTTTTTAAGGAACATTTCAGACAATTTGAGTGACCTCACCTTAACTTCTCTCACTACTGCTCTAAACTGAGTCAAAGTTTTTGAAAGAAAAGTTTCCCACGTATTTTATTGTAGCAATTTTATTTCCTTCCCACCTACTACAGTACCAGGAAAGCCCAGGGAACCACAATGATTAATGATCCATTCTAGAATTTAACCTGGTCTATAAAATGCACTACATTTTAGAGTACAAAAGAAACATAAAAGTAGGTCAAAAGCTTGAAACTGCCCAAGGGCCTACCCTAACCTAATGGACAGCAGGTTAGAATATCTGCAACTGATATATCACTATCTCATACTTTTATGCCTTAGTATTAGCTAGAGAGATGGGAAATTAATAATTATAATAACATAGCTTAAAAACTTATTAATTCAGACAATTATTTTGGAATTTGTGACAATTTGGATAGGGATTAGGATAAAATTTCACTTTCTAGAAGGAAAAAGAAATTTGCTCAGCAAATTAACATATAAATAAAAAAATATTTAACCTGGTGACCAACAGATTATTTTCTATTTTTCCAAATAAGTTTAATTTGTCTTTTTTTATAACTCAATTATTTCTAAATAATCCTACATTTATTTCCCTGAATAAATCTTCCACTATTTAAAAAACCACTAAAAATCAACTTATAATGACCACGTCTAAAGATATATACCAGATTTGGTCCCTTCTCACTTCTTTCTCAAAATGTAGGAGATGTCTGTCTCTGTCTGTCTCTCTGTCTCTACCTCTTTTTCTGTCTCCCTCTGTTTCTTTTTTTCTGTCTGTCTGTCTCTCTGTCTCTTTTTCTGTCTATGTGTGTCTCTCTTTCTCTGTCTTTGCCCCCCCCCAATTATAGCCAAATATTTTTGTAACCATAATTGTGGTATATATATATATATATATATACATATATTACTGGATTTGCTTATCAAGCTATGTATCAATTCATAGACATTTACCCTTTTATCTATGAATTCATCAATATTCTTAGTTTCTTATCTATGGATTATAGCAGCTCAGTAGTATAGTAGATAGAGTGCTTGGCCTGGAATTAGGAAAACTAATCTTCCTGAGTCAAAAATCTGGTCTCAGACGCTTAGTAGCTGTGGGACTCTGAGCAAGTCACTTGCCTCAGTTTCCTCATCTGTTAATGAGCTAGAGAAGGAAATGGAAAATCACTCCAGTATCTTTGCCAAGAAAACATCAAATGATTTCAAAGAGTCAGATACAACTGAAAAAATATCTGAACAAGAAAAATCTATTGATAATATCTCTTTGCATTCATATGCCACATTTTGATTCAGCCATCTCATAGTACATGGGCGTCTAGTTTGTTTTGAGCTTTTTTTTACTACAACAAACCTATGAAAATCATTTAAGTGACAGATTTTTTTTCAAATAATGATTGTCCCAAATATTTATTGAATGCCTACATTTTGTGTGGCATTGATATAATATAACTATGACTACATCACCTGTACATGAGGAGTTCACAATTTAGAAGCAAAAATAAGACAAGGGCACAAATCCATATGGTGCCAAATAGAGCTCTTCATTTAACCACATTTATTAAGTGCTTGCTGGGTCCCAAGCACTGGTTATATATGAAGCCAACTAAACAAGTGGGAGGAGATTAGTGAAGGCTTGATGAAAAAAAGAGAAAAGATTGCTTTCAAGTGAGGCATTGAAGTCTGTACAGGATTTCAGTAGGTAAGGATCAAAAAGGAAGGCATTCTAGGCAAAGGTATAGAGATGGGAAATCACTAACCATGTTCAGAAAACTGTAATTAATAATTCAAAATGTCTGAAGCACCTGGTAAATGAAGGGGAATAGTATGAAATAAGGATAGAAAGTTAGGCTGTAACCAAATTGTAGAAGGTTAAAAACAGGAGATTCTGAAGTTCAGCCTTTATTCAGAAAGCTATTGGAATGTTTTCAAGTGGGAAGTGAGAGTTAGGGTTAGTATTTTTTGATGTGATAATCTAAAACTGAAGATCAACATAGAGCTAAAAGCAACTTCAGGGGACTTCTAACCCAAAGTAACATTCTATTGAAATGAAAATGCCAAAGAGATGTTTTTCCTAATTCCATATGACCAATTATCAGCAAAAATCCTAATGAACATTTGTTGATTGAGTTAAATTTAATTGTCCAAACAATAGACATTAAAGGTCTGAGTTGTATGATATTGGGGAAAATAGGGGGAAAGGCATAGAGGTTCTAGTGATTGCTAAAATAGAAGGAACAGCACTTTGGAATTGATCATTTTTATATATGGCTAGTATTTCTATAGTACTTAAAAGTTTTCTTAGCACCTTACAAATATTATCCTCACAATAAATCTGAGCAGAAAATGGGGGTTGTAATTTGGGGGAGGTATAAGTGCTCTCATTATTCTCATTTTACAGATTAGGATACCAAGGCAGAAAGAAGTTGTTAGATGATTTACACAGAGTCACAGAGCTAATAAATGTCTGAAAGTAGAGCTGAACGCAAGGTCCTTGCTATCTATCCACTGTGCCATCTACTACCTAGGTGTTAAGGAAAAGGAAAAAAAATCAAAGCTATCACTGAGCATTGTATAAAGATTCCTGGGAGATCACTGATGCCATTAACTAAAAAGGAGTTTGTAAGGAGAAGCTGGTCCTATGAAAGAAGAATTTTACTGGAATCAATGTGAGTCATACAATCTTAGATACAACTGGAAACAAGCTTAATAGATATCAAAATGGTAAACAGTAGGTACAGTAAGAAGAATCCTGAAACAGAAACTGAGTTCAAATCTTAGCTCTGTTTTTAATGGCTGTGTGACTTTAAGCAAATTCCATATGATCTCTGGACCTCAATTTTATCACCCATAAAATGAGAGTTCAAGAATTTAGAATTCATTCAAGATGAATTCTAAAGTCCCTTATAGCTCTATGTTTATGGTCCCTTGACTCTGGTTTTAGGCACATTGATTTTGAGGTATCAACAAGGCATCCTTGAAAAGATACCTATTTGAGAGTTGTAGGTGTAAGTCTATATAGCTCAGAAGAGAGGTAAAGGCTGAATATCCATACCAAGAATTGTCCTATTTTTCTTTCACAACATGACTAATATGAAAATATGTTTAAATAATTGTACATGTATAACCTCTGTCAGATTGCTTGATATCTTGGGGAGGGGGTAGGTAAGGGAAGAAAGGAGAAAAAAATTAGAACTCAAAATTTACAAAAAATCAATGTTGAAAATTATCTTTACATGTAATTGGAAAAAAATAAAATACTATTTAAAAATTTCCTGGGGGCAGCTAGATGGCATAATGGGCAAAGTGTTGGCTGTCCAATCAAAAAGACCTGAGTTCAAATCTGGCCTCAATAAATTATTAGCTGTTTATCCCTGAACAAGTCACTTAATCTCTGTCAGTTTCTATTTCTATAAAATTGGCTTAATAACATCTATGTCACAGAGTTATTGTGAAGACAAATGAGATAACATGTAGGCATTATGATAAAATAAATAGAAATTACTTTATAATATAAATGCTATATATTACTAGTTCTATAAATGCCAGTTATCATTTTTTATTATTATTAGTCTATAGTTTGAGGATCACCTTATTCCCTGAGCTTTCTACTGTCAGAGTATTATTATATCTAGTTAAAAGTAATAAAACTATATTCTTTATTGACAGATTCTAAAATATTCTTTTACTTGTACTTTCCACTAACTCATATTCATCTTTCCTGTTAGAATGAATAAGTAAAGTTTTACTATAGATGATGACTGCATATTTTATGAAATTCTTTTAAAAAATAAATCATATTGATATATGTTGTTTTCTCCCATACTCTTTTCCCCTTTCCAGTCAGTCATGCCATATAGTAAATAATATTTTCAGAGAAGAAAAGCAAAAGAAATAAATAAGCAAAGTTGATCAATACATTAAAAAGTCTGAAAATGCATGTATTATACTACATTCATAGACCTCTCTGCAAAGGGATGGCAGGGGTGGGAGGAGGGGCATCTTCTTATTGGAAGCAAGGTTGTTCTTTGTAAATTTGCCACATTTAATTTTTAATTAGTATGTGGTCACGTATGTAGTTTTCTTGTCTCTGTTTACTTCACTATACTTCAGATCATGCCTTTCAGTAGTCACATTCATTATTTCTCACATAACAGTAATATTCCATTCCATTATGGTAATATTCCACAATAATGTATTCCATTACATTCATGTACCATTTTTGGTCACCATTCTTCACTTGATGGGCAATGGGCAAAAAGAGGACATTCTCTGGGAGCTCATTCTGACTTTATTCTTTACCAAGGCTAATGCCTCAATTCATTCAATCCACTCCAATCCAATAAACATTTCTCAAGAGTCTATGTGGCAAGGACTGTGATAGAAGCCTAATTTCTAAAACATGAAAAATTGATTCAAATTTATAATAATACAAGCCATTCTCTAATTAATAAATGACTAAAAGATATGAACAGACAATTTTCAGATGAAATTAAAACCATTTCTAGTCTTATGAAAAAATTTTCTAAATCACTATTGATCAGAAAAATGCAAATTAATACAACTTTGAGATACCACTACACACCTCTCAGATTGGCTAAGATGACAGGAAAAGATAATGATAAATGTTGGAGGAGATATGAGAACCCTGGGACATTAATATATTGTTGGTGCAGTTGTGAAATGATCCAACCATTCTGCAGAACAATATGTAACTATGCCCAAAGGGCTATCAAACTGTGCATACTTTTTGATCCAACAGTGTCTCCACTAGGTCTGTATCCTAAAGAGATCATAAAAAAGGGGAAAAGATCCACATGTACAAAAATTTTTGTAGCAGCCCTTTTTGTAGTGGCAAGGAACTGTAATGTGTTGGGGAATGGCTGAATAAGTTATGTTATGAATGTTATAGAATATTATTGTTCTATAAGAAATGACCAGTGGGAGGATTTCAGAGAGGCCTGGAGAGACTTACATGAATTGATACTAAGTGAAATGAGTAGAATCAAGAGAACATTGTACACAGCAACAACAAAATTATGCACTGATCAATTCTAATGGACTTGGCTCTTTTCAACAACGAGATGGTTCATACCAATTCCAAAAGACTTGTGATGGAGAGAATCATCTGCATCCAGAGAGAGCACAATGGGAATTGAGTGTGTATCACAACATAGTTATTTTCACCTTTTTTGTTGATGGTGACGTTTTGCTTGCTTTTTTTCTCATTTTGTTTTACTTTTTGATCTGATTTTTCTTGTGCAACATAATAAATATGAATATATATATATATATAAGAACTGCACACATTTAACATATATTGAATAACTTGCTATCTAAGAGAGGGGAAAAGGGGAAAATGAAGGGGGAAAATTGGAACACAAGGTTTTGCAAGGGTGAATATTGAAAAAACTATCTTTCTATGTATTTTGAAAATAAAAGGCGATTTTTTAAAAAGAATCTATGTCAGGCACAGTGCTAATTGCTAGTGATACAATTAATAAAAAAAAGACATCCCTTGTCGTCAGGGAATATACAGTTTACAGGAGAGACAATACGCAAAAGAAGGCAGGAAAAAGAAAGGAGTGGGGCACATCAAGAGGTACCCAAGAAGGTATCTTCTTCTATGGAGTTGAAAGAAGGCAGAGCAGAAGCAGAGTAAAGGGCAAAGTGTCTCCTCCTTTGGATTTATCCCTAAAGTCCATCAACCAGATAGAAAGGGAATTGAAAATAAAGGAGAATATAAAAGAAAAGATTATGATTTGAAAAGCTAGGGTGATTTCTGAGGCCTTTGTCCATCTCTGCCAATAAGCCCACTATTTTTGAGTTTCCTTAGAAAAAGTTCGTAATGTGCTCTTTCTAAATCTTCCCCTGGGAAGACTGCAAGCTAAAACTATATACCTAAAAGAAATTAGTGTCCTAAAACTACCTTTTAGGACACTAATTTCTTTTAGGTATATAGTATATAGGTATATAGGTATATAGAATGATAGTATATTAAGTTCCTCTTGCTTTCAAACTTGGTCTTAATAACTTACAAACTGAATGATCCGGAAAATCCCTTAACATGTTTGCCTCAGTTTCCTCATCTGTAAAAGGAGGATGAGAAAAGCACCTACTGCCCAAAGTTGCAATGAGGATCAAATGAGAGAGCAGTCATAAAGCACTTAGCACAGTGTCTTGCACATGGTGCTATATAAATGCTGGTTGTTACTGTCATTGTTATATTTCTCTCCATTCACTGTTATGAAACTTGCTAAAATTATCAATTCATTTGGAGCAAATGAAAGACAAAGCTTACGTATCTTATTTCCAGTACCAGATGCTTGTAAGGATTAAATGAAATAATTATAGTAAAGTGCTTAGCCTAATGCCTGGCATATAGAAGGTGCTATATGAATGTGATAGATAGATAGATAGATAGATAGATAGATAGATAGATAGATAGATAGATAGATAGATGATGGGTAGATGGATAGATGGATAGATGAATGGATCAATAGACATAAATATATGTAGATTTAAATTTTATCTTTATTACCTAGCAATAGTTTAAATATAAAAGGCTGTTTCTTTCCATAGATGGGATTTTCAGCTCATGCCCTAAACAATAACAGTCATTTCAGCTCCAAATACAGGAATTAATCATTTTTCAGGTGATTGATCTTTACTTCTTTATGTCTTAGAGGTTCTGTTACTTAGATAGCAATCAATAGTCCCAAATTATCTTTTCTAATTTGAAGCTCCAAATTTGAAAATATTCTTCAGAAAAGCATCTTTTCCTCTTCTTAAACTCATTAGAATATGAGTCAGCTTTCGGGCTTTTATTTTTCTCCCATTACCACTTGCTAAAGATAGTGTAGTAATTAACCTCTGCTGCATTGGTTATCTATAAATTAGTAGAAGATTTAGTCTATTGAAACTTTTTCAATAAATCTGCAGAATTAAAGACACTAGGTTTGTGATATATTTTAGATTAATGGTGTATTTCTTAATAATGTGAGCATACTTTCAAACTGGCTAGCAAGAAAATGAACCTGGGACTTGATAGTTAAACTTTGTTTTAAAAATTATGTTGCATTTTAAAATATGATAAAAAAATTCTTTATTTTGCTATCTGTATTATCACAAGGTAAAAGATAATGTTGGTTTAAGGATGCTTTTCTAAATTACTGAATATATTAAGGAGGTCTTGATACATTGTGCCAGTAAGGCACTATGATTTAACAATAATGCCCATAAAATTATTAATATTTTGATTACAGCCGCTGTTAATAATGAACTTAGATTAGACACATGAAACGAAGTTCTGTTAGATGTGTATCTTCCCCAAATGTCCTTGGCTAGAAAGTTCAAGTACTTAATATCAGCTGGTTATATTGATCAATCTGGGGATTTTTAGATTAGCAGTTTCATTAAAGTGTGCCAAGCTCTTTTAATGAGCTGCCACACTTCAAAGAGTTTTATATTTGGCTTGAAATGTGAAGGACAACTCTCGTCCCTTTGCTTAACCGACGGCCCAGAGTACTCCTCCAAAAAAAACCTGCTTCTCTTCAGTTTCTGGACTGGTGCCTTTTTTTTTTTTTTTTTTTTTTGACTGAATTATCTGATCCATTGATTGCTGCTCTGGGAATTTCAGTGTTCAGGCAAACTAACAAACGTCCACTAGGCGAGCACCAGAAATGCCCAGCTGGTTCTTTGTTACCCATGGGAAATTTTCTCAGTCAGAGCCCAGTAATTGTTTAGTGCAGCTGCTGCAATTTCAAGGGTGCCAGCTCATCTGTAGCCAACTGTATGCATAAAGCAGATGACTCAGTGCCTGATAAAATACACATAGGGGTGGGGGTGGCCTTTGGAATACCACTTTTTAATTTGCTCCTGCTTTGTTAACTGCTTGGGGAGATTATGTAATGACTGGTGATTATCTAAACTGTATAAATATGCTACGTATTAATGTAATAAAGGTAATATCTTCAAAAGGCATCTGAAAGGACTCTTAAGAGCCAGGAATTGTCCAAACCTTTTACTTTTCATCTACTACATCTAGGCAGAATTTCTACATGCTACAAACTTGGAATCACAGAAATACAGAGATGAAAGGGGTCTAATCCAAAACATATCAAAAGGAGGAGTCATCTATACAACATATCTAAGTTAGAACCTATTGTACAACATATCCAAGCAGAAATGCTTTGTATAACATCTCCAGTTATAATAAGTCCTCTGCTACAAGATTTCTAGAAAAAGGGATCATCTTTGTATCATAGATCAAGGCTAGAAAGGACCTTAGAGGTCATTTGGTTCAACCACTTCATTTTTATGGATGAGGAAATTGAGTCCCAGGGAAGAAAAAAAATTACTCATGTAGGGAGTGGTCAGGTCCTCATTCAAGATTCAGTGTTCTTTCAGTTGAACTACACTACCTCACTACCGTCTAAGACAATCTTTTCTTCCTTGGAACAGCCTAAGATGAAACTAGCTTTTTGTGTTGCCATTTTATAAAGGTAATTAATGTTGACTTTTCAATTGATTAAGCCACAGATCTTTTTCATATGAATGGCTGTTGATATTTGGAATCAGGAATTTATATTTAGCCCAATGAGATACTAAATTATTTAACTAAACTCATTGTTTCTATTGAGATCTTTGGGGATCCATTCTCCATATTAGTTATTGTCAGCTTTATGCCTTATACAAATTTTCTTGATTTTGTCATATTTGCTGTCATGCATTTCAAAGATAAAAATGTTTACCTTAAATTATCAGATTTCACATGTCCACAGATGCAGGTCATCCAGATGATGGAATAAAAATATTAGACCAATTAGCATATTTGCATAATCTACAAATACTTATTTTAATACATCCTTGGATCTGTGTTGGAATCAATGTAAATACTTCTTCCAAAAGTATTCATAATATCCTATCTGTGCCTTCTTGTAATATATGAATATATATGTAATATATGTGAACTTAATATACTCTATAAATTCCAGCTACCACAGCTACTACTGTTACTATTATTCTTACCTTGTCTTATGGAATTCAGACAGAAATGGTACTAAGATAATTCATTATCTTGCTATCATTGTTTTATATTTAATGTGCTAAGACTATTACATAAGAAGATAAAATAACTCATTTTTGAAGTGGAATAACTCTTAGGATATAAACACCTTCTAAATTATTATTCATTATTGTTGTTCTTAAGCACAATATTCTACAAATCCCTCATAGATGATCTGCCCATGCACTAAAGACCTTCCTCTATGTCTTCTAACATTTTGTGAAGACCAATGAAACATGTGGACTATTAATTAATTAAACTCCACTCTAGCTCTGTGACTTTTTCTAATCATAAATTCTTTGAATCATATCTCTCGTAGCAGTTTTTTACATATAATTTATCATTTACAAAATGCTGCAGCATATTTGTATCCATGATACATCTCTTTATTGCACTTTTTCTCATCTGGGAAAAATTGATTCACCAGAAACCAAATTGTTCCAGGATTTCTATCTATACACTATCTTGCAGGATATCAGTTTTCCATTGTTCAGAGTCATATAACATATAACAAGAGTGTAGGCTACATTACATTTAGAAAAAAAAATTTAATGATCATTGAAACAAACCCAAACTTTTTAACACCATTCATTATTATTACACCAATGTATAAAGATTTCAAGTTCATTCTGCTGAGCTGGTATGTAGACAAGTCACTTTATTTCCTCCCTCCTCCTCCACCCTCCTCACCCCATTCCAATCATTCCCCTGGACTAAAGTCTCCTCATTTGAAGAGACTGATAGTCTTTCTCTCTCTAGATCATTCATTGTCTACCTTCTTGCGCCAGGCCATTCTTATATAAACAAAAATCCATAGTTTGGGATTCTTATTTATTTATTTATTATGCCTATTACTTAGACATTTTTTCAGAATTTTCCTACTTTAATTAGCGGTTTGAGAAAAACAAGTTTCATTCAAGAGAAATATGTCTTTATATTTAGTCTCACATAAGCAAATGAAACAATGACTTTATACTTTTAATTTGGGGGCAGGAGGAAGATTGCAAAACAAAGATTTGAAGAAATATCCCTAGATGTTGGAGTACACACGCTCATAGCATATCAACCAAATGTTTCTACAACTAATCAGATTACAGTGTATTACACTCAGAACTTAGTTTAAATGTTGCCTTCAAAATCTTAGTGACAGAAAAACCATCTGATTTTTTTTTAATCAAGAACAAATTTGATTCCCAACATCTCTGTGACATGATACTTTCTTCTGCTTCATAAACTCCCTTCCAGTGATAGGAAAGTTGGAGAGCTTCTAAGGCTCCCATAATTGTAATATGATTTCTGAGAAACCTTGTGATTTCCCAGAACTTTCTATTTTCAGATGCAAAAACCAAAACCTATGAATTAATAAAATATAAAACATTTGAAATTGAATGCTGAGACAATTATAGCTAATAAAAGCTAGTATTCATATAACACTGTAAGATTTGCAAAGCTCTTGGCAATATAAACCCACTTTATCTTCACAACGAATAGCCTTGAGAAACAGGTTCTATTAGTGTTCTGGTTTTCTACATGAGACATGCAGCAGTTAAGTGGCCTGCCCAGTCACTCAGCTAGTAATTCTCTAAGGTAGAATTTGAACTCAAGTCTTTCTGACCCCAGATCTAACTCGGTACCAATTACCTGCAATTTAGTTCTTCCCTCTATTAGGTGACATAATCAAGATTTGATTGAAATAACTAGTTACCTGATAATTTAAAAAGTGACCCTCACTTCACTAAAATTACTCAAATGTGACTTTTAACTTCCAATATATCACAGATGCCCAATCATCTCTTTATAAATGTTGATTTACTAAATTTGTAAATGCCTGATCAAATTGTTCCACTTAAGAGCGATTAGCCATGAGGTAATTTCAATACCAGCTTACATTTATATAACACTTCACTAATATAAAATGTTTCATGTTTTATCTTTTTTGATCCTCCAAGAGAGTAGGTAACACAAGTCTCCTCATTGGCATTTTATTCATATGACTGAGACTCAGAGCAGGCAGGTGACTTGTCCTGTCACAAAGCTGATAAAAGGAGAGAACCAGAATTAAACTCATGTCTTTTAAGTCCAACTTCTTTCCCCTATTCTAAATTACTTCTCCTAATCCATAGTATATCAGTCTAAATTATAAGAATAATGAAAGAAAGAGGATCAGAAAGAGGAAGAGTAGTAGAAGGAAACAGAAGATTAATTTGTCCTAACACTAAAATAATGGGAAATAGGAAGTTGTTCCCGGATTGATCCTATAAAAATTCTTGGGGGAAAAATGATAAGCATCACATACCACTACTATTACTACTAGTAATAATAATTACATTTATATAGTACTTTAAATTTTATTAAGTTATTTATGATCTCATTTGATGCTCATACCAACAACGTAGACTCAAGATCTTATCATCTGCCCTGCTATAACACCTTAAATCCCCTAGGCCTTTCTATCCACGTTCTGCTGAACCCTCCTATACAAAGTTTCTCACTAATTAAAATGTAAGAACCTTCAATTTCTTATTTGCTACTTGTATCCTACAGTTTAGCATAGTGCTTGGCACACAGTAGGTTCTAAATAAGTGACTTTTCATTCACTTATTAATTTATTATTCTCATTTTATCAGTGAAGACACTGAGGTTCAGAGAAAAAAAGTGATTGCTTAGGATTATATAGACATTCAATGTTGGAGGATTTAAACTCAGTTCTTCCTGAATCCATATTGAATATTCTCCACTGCCTCTCCCTCACTTCACCCCTGATTCAAGAACTCCATGTGCTTCTTGTACATAGATACTAAAAGAGAGGGACAAATCATTATTAATAAAGTAATATTATTTTGGATGAAAACTTTAATCATGTTCATTGCAGTCTGCCATTCTTGATAACTATTGATTCTGTAATAAAGAGCAAATAGAACAAATCATATCTCATGTCTACACATAAAACTGTATTTTCAGTAGTCACCAAGTGATGTTTTACATGTTGTCAAGAAGAGGTTTTGATTAACTTTTTAAAAAAAATTAATCTTGGGAAGCTAGGTGATATAGTGGATAGAGCACCAGCCCTGAAGTCAGGAAGACCTGAATTGAAATCTGATCTCAGACACTTAATGCGTCCTAGCTGTGTGACCTTGGGCAAGTCACTTAACCCCAATTGCCTAAGCAAAAAAAAAAATTAATCTTTTTTGAATGTAGCTACCAATAAGTAACTAATATTTTCTTATACTATATGTTTTCTTATATATAAATCAATATTTGATAGAGCACCTAAACACTGGTTTTAAAATCAACATATCAGAAGGAGAAAGAAGAAAAGGGAAAAAGAAGTGAAATATATACTAAGTGAAGTTGAAGAGTAGGAAGACGATAACATGATATCAGGCTCAATTACATATTATTTAATGGGTTCCAATTACCTATAGCAATTTAACACATATAAAAGTAAACTCTACAGATAACATTAATCTTACAATGTATTATGATTGGTGATGGGTTGACAGAGAATGTGAGGCAGGCACTATGATGACTTAAAAATGAACAGAGGTGAAATATCAATTCCTCCCCCTCAAAATAACTAAGATGACCAAAAAAAAAGGAAAATGACAACTTCTGGGAGAAATATGGAAAAATAGATGCTTTGAAGCTATGGTGGAGCTATGAATCAGTCCAACTATTCTAAAAAGCAATTTGGAAATATTTCTGAAAAACTATAAAACTGTGCAATACTCTTTGATACAGTGATACCACTACAAGATTTTTATCCCAGAGAGATTAAAGGAAGAGGAAATGAAGCCAGATGTATAAAATAATAATAGCATCTATTTTTGTGGTGACAAAGTACTAAAATTTGAGGTAATATCCAATTGTTGAATAACTGGATAAGTAATGTTATATAAATATGAAGGAATATTATTATGCTATAAGAAATAATAAAGGAGATGGTTTTTGAAAAACCTAGATAGACCTATATGAACTGATGCAAAATGAAATGATGCAAAATGAACCAGAAAACAATTAATAAAGTAACAGCAATTTTGTAAAGATAATGAACAAAGACCTACTACAATTCCAAAGGACTCTCATGATGAAAGATGCTATCTACCTCCAGATGGAAATCTGGTGGACTCAAAGTGCAAACTAAAGTATATTGTTTCTTCTTCTTTTTCTTGCTTTTCTTATTGAAAACAGCTAATTTGAAATTTTGTTTTTTATTCCTCATCATATTTGTCATGGGTTTTGTTTTTTCTTGCTTACTCAATAGTGATTGGCAAGAAGAAAGAAAGAAGGAAAGGAGAGAATTTAAAACTAAAAATGAAAGAAAATTGAAATTTTTTAATGCACAGAGATAAGGATAAGAAAGGATTCAAGTTAAATCAAACACTAAGCTATTCATACATATAAGATATCATGAATTTTTCTTACAGTTGCAAATTTATAGCATTAATATAGAACAATAAAGACAGCAGAACCAATCTCAAACTTTCCTCCTGTGACATATACATTTCTTTTGCTAGCTCTACTAAACTGTCAGTGTACTGAGTAGGCCTCTAAATCCCTGAAAGATTTACCACAACAAATGCAGGGGCAGATTAAATACCTGGACAACATGATTCAAGAAGGAATACTCCTTCCCTCCCCCCCTCAAAAAAAAGGTATCTTTGATTTTTATGGCTAATAAAACAGGGACTAATATTACTCATTCATTTTTATTTCTAAGGGCTGCTTATAGCCTTTTCTTAGACTGAGCCTGAAAGACAGTCAGCGGGAATATAAAACAAGATAAATTTGGAGTCAGAAGACCTAGATTTGAATTCTACCTCTGTTATTCACTACCTGTATGACCTTAACTAAAGCATTTAAATTTTCTGGGCCTCTGTAAAATGGAGGTAAAAGTTTGCAGATTCCATGACCTCTGAGGTCCCTTATAGTTCTGCATCTTGTGATTCAGAAAGATAGGAAATGTAATGTGATAGGTAGCCTCATGAAGATTTAAACATGATATAAAACCACTAAGAAGCAACTTGGTGTAATGAGCCAAATTAATAGGATCATAGATTTAGAGCTGCTGGGACAACTAGGTGGCTCTCTGGACTTTGCTAACATGAACATGCAAGGTTCCTTTCCTCTCTCCACCCCCACCCCAGGACTCATCTTCCTGAGTTTAAATCTGGCATCAGAGAGAGATGTGTGACCCTGAGTAATTCCCTTAACTATTCTTAACTCAGTTTCTTCATCCATAAGTTGAAATGGAGGAGGAAATGACAAACTACTACAGTATCTTTACCAAGAAAACCCCAGAACAACTGAACAACAGATTTAAAGCTTGGAGGGATCTTAAAATTACCTGTAAATACTAAATACTCCCTTATGTGTCTCAAACAACAGATAAAACATATTTCTATGTTAATGTTGTGAAAGACAGAACAGAGAGTCAAGAAAAAGAAAGAAAGAAGAAACAAAGAAAGAAACAAAAAAAAGAAAAAAGGGAAGGAGGGAGGAAAATAAGGAGGAAGGGAAGGAGGGAAGGAAGGAAGGAAAGAAGGAAGAAAGAAAAGAAGAAAAATAAATAAAGGAGGAAAAAATGAAAAAAGAAAGAGAAACAAAAAACAAAGAAACAAAAAACAATGAAAGAAGGGAGGGGAGGGAGGGAAGGAGAAAGGAAAGGAGAAAGAAAGAAAGGAAGGGAGAGAGAAAGAAGAAAGAAAGAAAGAAAGAAAGAAAGAAAGAAAGAAAGAAAGAAAG
>JAJPUD010002323.1:319302-331776 GCA_023553655.1 Myrmecobius fasciatus
AAAGAAAGAAAGAAAGAAAGAAAGAAAGAAAGAAAGAAAGAAAGAAAAAGGAAAGAAGGAAAGAAGGAAGGAAGGAAGAAAAAAGAAATGAAGGAACAAGAAAAAATAAATTAAAAAGGAAAAAAGAATGAAGAAAGAGAAACAAAAAACAATGAAAGAAGGGAAGGAGGGAAGGAGAAAGGAATAAATAAATAAAAAAGGAAAGAAAGAATGAAAAAAGAAACAAAAAACAAAGAAATGAAGGAAGGAAGGAAGGAAGGAAGGAAGGAAGGAAGGAAGGAAGGAAGGAAGGAAGGAAGGAAGGAAGGAAGGAAGGAAGGAAGGAAGGAAGGGAAAATGAAAAGATTTTTGGGGAAAAAAAGGACTAATCAAAAGTTCAAATACAAATCGGAAGTCTAGCTTCAAATCCCAACTCTGTTACTTACTACCTATTTGATCTTGGACTTTAATATCCCTACACCTAAATTTCCTCATCTACAGAATAAGAAGATTGAACTAAATACACTCCAAAGTCTTTTCCAGATCTAAATTTATAATCTTTTACTGTTATAGCATTTATCTGCACCCATATATTGAGAGTCCTTCACACTGATAAAAACACAGATGTTTTGTTGATTGTCAAAATCAGTATAATGACAAATTTTTGATGTGTCTTTGGAGAAGTGATTTTATATTTTGGAGTTTGGAATAATTATCTATTTTACTAAAGAATTTGCATTTGTAAATCTTCATAAAATAATCTGTCATAGACAGAAATTAATAGTCATTTGTATTTTACAATAAAACAAAAATATATAGTAACTTCAAATTATGGAGTCATAGGTTATTAAAACTAAAAGAGATTTTAGAGATCAGCCAACTTCTTTATCTTATAAACAGATGACCAAGAAATGCTAGAAATGCAGTAAGTTACTCTATATGCAGCATTTGAATCTATAGTATATTATTCAATTAAAATTAATGGGGAAATTCAAATGAACCATAGAAAAATATTACTAGATCTCCTCATTCTATTTTCTTTTTTTAAACTTGAAGAAATACAAGTTTCTTTTGTTTCTCTTAATGTGTATTTGGCAAGGGAATCCAAGGAGATAGGTAATGTGAGAAAATTTTTTAATTTTTCTTCCTATAGTACCAGAATAGTCTTATTAGGAAGACATAGAGGCTCCAAGAATGAAAAGATCAAGGTGATTGAAATGTGAGCTTCAATTTATAGCCTTTAATAGGCTAGAGGCTAGAAAGAAAAATAGCTGTGTCTTTCATCAAGGGGCAAAAGCTGGCTTAATTTTCATTTGTTCATTGTCATTTTTATAGGGCTTCATTGTTTTAGATAGTGAATATAAGATTTATGTATCTCTCCAGGAAGCTTGGACAGGCGTACAATTTTTGTTTTTTCAATAGACTAGCAAAGGGACAAAAAGACTGTGGAAGATAGCTTGTAATATCAACAGAAATGAAATTCAGAACCATTAAGAATCAAGAAAAATTACTCATAGGAAAATACCCTATGTGGTGATACATAAAAATAGGAATCTAATGAATCTCTGGCACAGAATTATGCTTCTCTATTAAACCTTCTAAATTTGAATAAATGGCATACTTGTTTTTTCTTCTCTCTTTGTAGTTTTTAATCTATCCATTTTAAAGTGATTTTAAAAGTTTAAAAGTGGTTCTTATGAATGACTGTGGTAGATAGACTGCTAAACTGGGAGTTTATTTTCATATCCTAACTATGGCACTTGCTAATTGTGCAATTAAAGCAAGTCATAGCCTTTCCTGAGACTCAGTTTCCTTCATTATAAAAAGAGGAAGTTGAACTACTTAACCTCTAAGATCCTTTCCATCTCTAAATCTGTGTATTTAAGATCACTTTAGTTTATATGAAATGTGAGAAACTTTTAAAAATATTTATTTATTTAAAATTAAATACAAATAATTTTTAAAAATAGAAAAAGGCAGAAAAAAGAAAATAAATAAAATATTGTCATATGCCCAGCACAACATCAGGGAGGATTCAATATACATAACAATAAATTTCCATTTGGTCATGAAAGCATAAGCATATAATCATAGAAGACATTATATTCATGACTGTCAAAATTTTCTTTGCTTCCCTATAGGTTATTCTTTTATTCTCTGCTGTGCCCTTTTTATTTTATTCTTTTTTTTCTTTTCATTCCCTCCCCCCCACATCCTCCAAGCAGGCTACAGTTAAGCATGGATATAAAGAGATACATATTCACACACACATATACACATATTCATATATACATATACATTTGTACATATGTAGACATGCACCTAAAACAATATTAAAATGGCTGACATAATATAGATTTCTCTCTTGATTAAATCTTTGTTTGACTTTGTTTGAGATCGATGATTAATAGCCCTATATATATATTTTTTTTGAGAAACACCCAAAATAATGGGGTTTAGTTTTGCTTATCACAATGTGAAAGGTATATATCAAAAAACTTTCTTTTAAAAATAATTTCTCTCTATATATACTTATGCATATGTATATATATATGCATGTGTGCATAACTATTTCTCTTCTAGAATATCCAAGATGCTTGACCTGGCTGTCACGGAAAACCATTGGTTTGTTTTCATTCTTAGAAAAACAGATAGTGGCAACCATCATCATTAAATGTTCGTTGCAATAGTTGCTTTTTTTTATTCAATGGAGGTATTTTTTCTCAATAGTATTTTATTTTTCTAAATACATGTAAGGACAGTTTTCAATTTTCATTTTTATAAGATTTTGTGTTCCAAGGTTTTTTCTTGCTCCCTCCCCTACCTCCCCAAGAGAACAAGCAATCTGATACAGGTTATACATCCTTTTAAAGATATTTCTATATTTGTCATGATGTCTAAGAAAAATTAGGACAAAAGGGAAAAAAAAGCACAAGAAGGAAAAAGTAAGCAAACAAAAAAGCCAACAAAAAAGGTGAAAATACAATCCACATTCAGGCTCCATAGTTCTCACTTTAGATATGGATGCCCTTTTCCATACCAAGTCTAATTCAATAATTAATTTAAGGTAAATAAATTGTACTTATACTTTGTATAAGTTCCAGGCATGGTGCTAAGTGCCTTAAGCAAATATCTCATTTGATATTTACAGTAACCCTGTAAAGTTGCTGTTATTATTATTCCCATCTTATAGATTGGAAAACTGGGACAAACAGTCATTAAATAACTTGCCCAAAATCACACAGCTAGTAAGTATCTAAAACCAAATGTGAAGTGAAGTTTTTCCAGATTACAGAACCAGCACTCTATCCTAAGGCAGCACTGCTGCCTTAATTTTAAGCACTGGTTCTATATCAGATACCACGATAAGTCCAGGGGACACAAAGATTTTATTTTTAAATCTCAATTCCTCTCCTCAAGTAGATTATATTCCATTATCAGAAACCACATATACATATATCAGTAGAAACAAAATTAATTATACAATATAATATCAAGTAGAGAGGCACTATCACCTGGGAAGATCAGGGGAAGTCTAATTCAGGAGCTCTGAAGGATATTTATCTTAATGTTGATGACTTATCCCCTCTCCATTTCTGTTCACTCAATCAGTAGGAAATATTTATTAAGCATCTATTTTGTGGGAAGCAATAAAGTAAATATTGTTTAGGGATGCAAAAAAAGTAGAAAACTCTCAAGAAGTTGGCATCTCACTGAGTTAAAATCAAATTTGTTATTCTTTATCATACAGCTCTAAGTTATACCCAACTCCTTAACAAAACTTTATTTTTTAGGCATCCTTTTTCCCTATGCACATATGGCCTAACTACTGTAAATGTGGAACTGCCTAACTTCTCCTCCTAAATATTATTTAGCCTTGAGCCTTTAAGAATATAAATACAGCAAAATCTCATTAATTAAGAAAATTTGAGTAGCATATCAGTGTGCATTATTAAAATATTTTAATTAAAGAACATTACTCAATCAATATTTGATTGACTTTTTAAAAGGAAATTAGGTTTAATTCAAGATTTTGTTGAAATAATATTGTTCCCACTTCCTTCCTACTTTAACTTTGCTCTGTTGGACTTGTCTGACTTTTAGAATTGTGATGTTTTCTTTAAGCTTGCTCCTCTGGGTAGATGTAATAATGCCAGTCAGATTTCAGTAAAGAGATATCCAATAGACAAGTGGCAAGTTTCCAGAAGTCTATTGCTAAGGTAAATGGTTGGCATCATCTCTCACTGAGTGAACAGATTTTGCTTCCTCTAATATTTGAAAATGTCTTCTCCATGACAAAACCCAGTGTGACATATACCACTAAATTACCAGAAGAAAAAGTGTTGACTATGGGAATTTGCCCAGCCCCAGACAAGAAAACACTTAAATATTAGAGGATTTTTCAGTATATATAGCTATTCCCTAAATTAACTCATTTTAGAAAGACAATTTAAGCCAAAGAAAATAGTGCTGCCCATGGGGCAGCTAGGTTGCACAATGGATAGAGCACCAGCCCTGAAGTCAAGAAGACCTGAGTTCAAATCTGGCCTCAGACACTTAACACATTCTAGTTGTGTGATCCTGGGCAAGTCACTTAACCCCAATTGCCTTAGCAAAAAAAAAAAAGAAAGAAAGAAAAAGAAAAAAGAAAAGAAAGAAAATAGTGCTTCCCTGAAGCAAAACTTCCTCTCATGTGGATTTTCAGTAATTCTCAGCTGATAATAAAGGGTCAGCTAAGAGGAACAGAAAAAGCACTAGAGTTAGAATCAAGAAAACTCATCTTCATGCATTCAGATACCTCATTAGACACTTACTAGCTGTGTGACCCTGTGCAAGTCACTTAACTTTGCCTCAGTTTTCTCATGTATAAAATGAGCTGAAGGAGAAAATGGCAAGCCACTCCAGGATCTTTGCCAAAAAGAAAAATAACAACATAAACAAAACAAAACAAAACAAAAAAGCCCAAATGGGATCACAAAGAATAGGACATGACTGAACCAAATCAACAGCAACAACAAAACTAAAGAGAAGACATGGTCAGGAACAGACAATCAATGACTATGATTTCAAAAATGTTTCTTAATTTATATGTACCAAGGCCAAAAAATTGTTTGACACATCTATCTCTTAATGGTATTTTGAAAATATACATGTTAATTATTAAAAATTTTAAATAATTTCCCCAAACTTGCCAGCTCAAGAAAATTTTCAATAACTCTACCTCTTATTCTCACTTTTAAAAAAATTTATGACCTATTTGCAAACCTACCTTTCCATATTTTTTTATGTTACTTTTCTTTCCACACTCTCTGGTCCAGCCCAACTGCTGTTCCAATTGATCTTCATATATGATACTCCATCTCTTTTCTCCAACTCTTTTCTCTGGCTGTCTGTCACTCATACCTAGAAAATATCCCCCGTCCCACCTCTATCTCATAAATTTCTTTAAATCTTATAAAACTGTACACAGATTTCACATTCTATATGAAGCTATTACTAATCATCCCAGCAACTAATGACTTCCTCTCTCCAAATTACCATATAGTTATTTTGTATATGAAGGAATATACCTTTTTTAAAAATATTGAGTCTTCTTATCTTGTTCAGACTAGATGTATAGGGATTACTCGAAGGCCTGATTTCACTACTCATAGCTGGAGAATTCTCTGTTCTTTGTCAACATAAACATATAAGGTGCCCCTTCTCTCCCCTTCCCCACCCCAAACACACCTCTTGTGTATATAAGGCTCTTGTAAAGATTTTACATAGACGAAGGAGTAAGAATATAGGTCAAGTTTTTGATGTTTTCTGTTATTTTTTGTTATTTATAAGGGTCAAGATTTTTTTCCCACATCTTTGGTGCCTTTTATATGGATTGCCTTGATGCCCTTGTGAGAGTGTTATCTCAAGCAAAGATATCCTCTATGTACCTTTGATCCAATCTATATATCTTTCTCATCTTTCTTTTTTTTTACCTCCTCTAAATTCACATCCAAGACCATAATGTTAGAATACATATGTGTAGTGATCCAACTGTACTCAATAGTGAAAAACTTGTTACAGTAATCTTGGTAGATTTTTTTCATTATTTTCCATTTGCTTTATTTTTCCTCTTTATTCTTTTAATATCCTTTGACTTCCTAGGTTGAATTCCTCACCAAGCTTTGTTTAAACTATTTTAACAATTCATGGTTTTAGGAGATGAGATTACTCATAATCATCTATCATCTTCTTTTTAAAGATTTTATAAGGGTCTATATTCTAAACATTCTTTTTTGCCAACATTCTCCCCACTTGATAAGTAAATCAAATGTTGCCAAGACATTTTCTGAGGGCTTTTTTGGACTTCTTGTTATGGCAATTAGTGTACATTAGTTAAACATTTAAATTGGCTAAAAAGAAATATTGTTGTATAACTTTGCTGTATAAAATTATTACTATTTTCAATGTTGATATTTCATTTGTCCATTTCCCATTTTCTTTGTCAATTACTCATTTAGTTTATGATAGAATTGTTCCAACTGTTTATTATGTCCTCATTATTATAATTTCTTCTTGATGTTTACTAGAGTTTTTCTTTTCTGACAAGTTGGTAGTCTAAGTATACACAGACTACTGTTTCAGTAATAATTTCAACATTAAAAACAAGTCCTTTCTTGCCATTAATAAAATCTATTCATTTCTGCAATGCTGTTTGGTGCTCATTATATTCAACATCTATCAATTCACTCCTTAAAAAGAGTGTTCATGGTAGAAAGATGAGAGGTTTTTGTGTAATCTTCAAGTTTTGGGCTTCTCCCATCCCTTTTTCCTGAATGATGCTTTTCCAGTTTTTTTTGCTATGCCTGTCTTTCCCATATTTGCATTAAAGTCAAAGAATATCAAATTCTATATTGGTTTAATTTAGAGGATCTACAGAGTTCTTTATGACTTTACCTTTATGACCTTTACTTTATGACAACCACAAGAACTCAAATTGTAACTTAAACTACCATTATTTAATTGTGTTTTGGTAAATATTTAGCATATATGCGGGATTCTTGTGTGTGTGTGTGTGTGTGTATGTATGTATGTGTGTGGTAAGGGTTTTAAATGGCTTGTCCAGGTTCACACAGCTAGTGAGTGTTAAGTGTCTGAGGTCATATTTGAGCTCATGTATTCCTGATACCAGGGCTGGTACTCTATCCACTGCACTACCTAGCTACCCAATATTGGATTACAAGGTGACTAACAATCTTATGAAATAATATTTTTGTTGCTTTTAAGCGTTTGATAAAATCAATATGATCACCTGCTTTAAAACTCAGGTACTTCTGAGTCATTTTTTTCCATTTAGTCACAACTTCCTTCTTTTTTCTAGTTTCATTTACAATGAAATTATCAAAACTAGTGTGTTCTGCTCCTCTACCTCTCCTCTTACAGCACTGATTCTCACTCTTCAGCTAAGGAGCCAAATTAAAAGTGAATAGCCAAAGACAAAAGGATTGAAACTTTGATTACTTGTGCCTTTTGAAAGCATGCCCAGTTCTAGTTCCATGGTCAATGAAAAACAGTTCTCCTAAACATGTGATTAGCAAATTGTATCTAGTTACGAATGTCTACACAAGCCCATCTCTCCTAGGCATTTCTCTCACACATCATCACAACTCTCTCAGAAGCAGCCTCCCCATCATCTTTCACATGGGAAGATACTATGAGAAGCTTTCTGCATTATATTCCAGTTCCTACAATAATAAAACATAATAGTGTGCCCACAGTATAGTAAGAAGCAGACTGGACTGGTTGAGAGATCTGTATTTTTGTCCTGGCTACATGTTCCCAGCTCCTATCCACTATAGTACAAAACCATCCCAAACTATTCTCCAATAGTGTTAACTGTGTCTAAACTCTGGAGACATGTATCAACTTGACAATACACAATAAAACTTGAAAAGCATATACACCAAACAATCTCCTAACCTACTAAGTCATATAATAGTAAATTAATAAATGTTGATTGATTTATTGACTGCCTTTCCGGAAGTGTTGGAATACCAACCAAGCACAATGACATACATAGAGAAGAAGGGGAGATACATGGAAATGAGTGAATGAATGAAAAGCATTTATTAAGCACTAATTATGGGCACCTTGGTGGGCAATGAATAGAATGCCAACCCTGAAATTAGGAAGATCTGAGTTCAAATCCAACCTTAGACATTTACTAGCTATGTGACCCTGAGCAAATCATTTAATCCTATAAAAATGAGTCAGAGAAGGAAAATGCAAACTACTCCAGTATCTTTGCCCAAAAAAGCCCAAATGAGGTGACAGAGTTAGACATAAATGAAACAACTCAACAACAAAAATGTACAGAGTATTTTGTTAAATTCTGTTCAAGCATCACAAAAAGTACACAGTAGTGCAGTGCAGCATTTTCTCAACCAATTAGGAGTCATATATACAGGAAAACCTTCCCAACCCACCTTGGAGAAAGTGTAACGTTCATGAAAACATTGACTAACTGAAGAATAATCAGAGGAAAGCAATCAGAATGATGAAAGGGCTCAAAAAATAAGAAAGGTGGAAGGAAGAACAGTAGAATGAATGAGGCATTTATTCTCTTCTTTGAAGAGAAGATAATGAGAGATGTTGTCAAATATTTGGAAAGCTGTCATATGGTAGAGGCATTAGACATATATAACTTACCCTCTTCCCCCATCCCAAAAAGCTAGTGAAAGTTAATGAAGGCAAATTTTTCTTCCATCTAAGGAATAACTTTCTAAAAACTGAAGTCTACCAAAAGGAAATGCTCCATCATGATGGAAAGTCCTTCTTCTCCACACATCCTTGCCAATGTCTTCAGGCTAAGTTTGGTTGACAATTTATGAGAGATAATTTATCAGGGTACCTTTTTTGGGTGTCTCTTTAAACTAAATGGTTTCTGCAGACCCTTCCCCCACAGAAATTCTGTGATTTTAGATAAACAGAAATTCAGAAGGTTGATGATGCAGATATTTTATTTTACTGAATTTTACACCAAAATGCGTGGATTTTCTTTTTGGTTGATATTGCAATATTATTAACACTACTTTTATGCCCTGATTAAGTTCATTGAGTGGGACTCACAAACAGATTTAAAGTAGGAGGGAGTGATTTTTCTGAAGGTAAATGGAGAGTTGGCAGAAAGGAGAAAAAAGGCCAGAATAATCAGTACATGAATATATACAAGAAAGAGATGGTTCAAGGTTACCTAAGCTGTGAATTGTGAAAAACAAATGAAATGGAAATGGTGAAAATAAACTTGTATATATTTGGGTGCTTTCACCTAGAAGAGAAAGGAGGTACAATCAAGTGATTTCCTGTGTCAACCACCAGGTGGCACCATGAGTCCAGGGCAGTATGCAAGCATTTGTTACTCATTGTGCACAAAATTTAGAAATCAGATGTTCATTCATCCAAAAGTCTCAATTTTTAGAAATTCAGAAAATTATGAGGCAACTTATAAATATGCTGAATGTCTCAATTTCTTAAAATAAGGCTTAATATCTAAAATATTTTAACTTGGAATTTTTCTCTCCCACCCATACTATGACTGATAATAAAACCCAAGAACGGCATGATACAAAGAACTGAGTGCTGGGTTTGCAGGCAATGGACCTGAACTACCTCAGTGACAGCTTTGAATAAGTCATTCTACCCATATAGGCTATTTTCTCTTCTGTATTCAGTCAGCAAGCATTTATTAAATGTCAGCTATGTGCTATGAACTGTGCTGTATGCTGGGGATTCAAAGACAAACAAAAATGTCAAGAAGGTCATATTCAAATAGGGGAAACAACATGCAAACAACTGAATCTGTACAACACATGTACAGGTTAAATTGGAGATATTTCAGAGAGAAGGCACTAGCATTAAGGTGAAGATGGGATAAGAATGGGGCAGATATGTAACACAGAAAATAGAGTCCCCTCCCTGGAATCAGGAAGGGTCATTTTCCTGAGTTCAAATCTGGTCTCAGGCCCTTACCAGCTATGTGACTCTGGGCAATCACTTAACATTGTTTGTCTCTGTAAAATGAACTGGAGAAAGAAATGGCAAACTACTCAAGTATCTTTGCTAAGAAAATTCCAAAGAGGGTCAAAAGAGTCAGACATGAATGAATAACAATTTTGAGTAAGAGTAGGAGTGGGGGAGGTAAAGCAGAAGAAATATGCCTTGCAAAAGATAGAATTCTAGCTAAGATTAAAGCCAATGAAGTCTGGAGGAGATAGGGCGTGACCAGTAAAAATGAATGGAGTCTGGAGATGGAGTTTTTTGTATGAGGAACAGCAAGGACACCAACATCAAAGAGTATGTGGAAGAGAATAAAATGGAAGAAGTATGGAAAGATCAGAAAGTACCAGATTAAGAAGGGCTTTAAAAGCCAGACAGAATTTTGTATTTGATTCTGTAGATAATAGGGAGACAATGGAGTTTATCAAAAATAGGGTAATAAATTTAAGATATTCTGCTTGAGATTGCAATTAAGTGGTGAAATCTAAGATTCATTAGGGTTACATAAAAAAGAGATTCGAACAAGAGAATATTTTACACAATAATAAGAAGATTATGTGATGATCAACTGTGATCAACTTGGCTCTTCTCAATAATGTGGTGATTCAAGGTAATTCCAATAGACTTGGTATGGAAAATACTATCTGCATCCAAAGAGAGAAGTATGGAGACTGAATATGCATTGAAGCATACTACTTTCAGCTTTTTGTTTGTTTTCTTTCTCGTGATTTTTCCCCCTTTTGATCTGATTTTTCTTGTACAACATGACAAATATGGAAATGTTTATAAGAATTGAAATATTTAACCTATATCAGATAGCTTGCTTTCTTAGAGTGAGGGGCGATAAGAGAGGGAGGGAGAAATTTTTGAAATACAAAGTCTGTTGAATGTTGAAAATGAATGTTGAAAAGTATCTTTACATGTATTTGGGAAAATAAAATAATATTGAAAGTAATAATAATAAGAGAGATCTGAAAACCAGGCGTAATGATATACATTCTTGCTACCAGAGAGACTGAACCAGATAATTCACTTGAGTTTGGAAATTCTGAGTTTTAGTAGACTGAAGCCAATAGGATATCTGAACAGAAGTTTCTATGCTTAGTCTAGCACCAATATGATGAACATCTCCTGAGGCCCACCAGATTACATATCAAAGGCAAACTGGCCAGCAGGTCAAAACTGTAGAGCCAGAAGGTGAGACAGGGATACCCAGGAGATAGATAATGGATAGATAGATAGATAGATAGATAGATAGATAGATAGATAGATAGATGATAGATACATAGATAGATCTAAGAATCATTTACATACAATGATAATGATAAACGATAATTTAATTCATAAAATGAGGTGTTTTATATCTACAAACTTTTTACTTTTAATTTATCATAACTACTTCTAATTATATTTATGGAAAAACATAATATAAAGTAATTACATGTGTCAGGCTGTGAAGTCGCCAATGGAATCCCTTTTTGCCCATCCTAGAATACAGCAAGGTATGTGATGATCTCTTAGAATTAGACTGATTTACTATGGATCAGAGAAATGCAAATTAAGACAACTCTGAGGTACCACTACACACTTGTCAGATTGGCTAAAATGACAGGGAAAGATAATGACAAATGTTGGAGGGGATGTGAGAAAACTGGGACAGTGATACATTGTTGGTGGAACTATGAACGGATCCAACCATTCTGGAGAGCAATTTGGAACTATGCTCAAAAAGTTATTAAACTGTGCATACACTTTGACCCAGCAGTGTTTCTATTGGGCCTATATCCCAAAGAAATCATAAAGAA
The DNA here is from genome assembly GCA_023553655.1 of Myrmecobius fasciatus. NCBI lineage: Eukaryota > Metazoa > Chordata > Mammalia > Dasyuromorphia > Myrmecobiidae > Myrmecobius > Myrmecobius fasciatus. The sequence goes on from JAJPUD010002323.1 coordinate 331,122, forward strand.
AGGAAAGGGCCCCACATGTGCAAGAATGTTTATGGCAGCTCTTTTTGTAGTGGCTAGAAACTGGAAACTGAATGGATGCCCATCAATTGGAGAATGGCTGAATAAATTATGGTATATGAATGTTATGGAATATTATTGCTCTGTAAGAAATGACCAGCAGGACGATTTCAGAGAGGCCTGGAGAGATTCAGGTGAACTGATGCTGAGTAAAATGAGCAGAAAGAGGAGATCATTATACGTGGCAACAACAATACTATATGAGGATCAATTCTGATGGACATTGCTCTCTTCAACAATGAAATGTTTCAAACCAGTTCCAATTGTTCAGTGAAGAAAGCCATATACACCCAGAGAGAGGGATGTGAAATATGGACCACAATATAACATTTTCATGCTCCCTATTGATATTTGCTTGCATTATCTGATTTTTCTTTCTTGTAGATATGATTTTTCTTGCACAACAATGATAAGTTTGGAAATATGTATACATATATTCGATTTGTCAAGTATTTTAACATAATTAACACGTAGTGGATATCCTGCCATCTAGGGGAGGGATGGGGAGTTGGGGGGAAACATTTGTAATAGAAAGCTTTGTAAGGGTTAATGTTGAAGAATTACCCATACATATGTTTTGCAAATAAAAAAAAAAAAA
>JAJPUD010002324.1:0-29884 GCA_023553655.1 Myrmecobius fasciatus
AAGGAAGGAAGGAAGGAAGGAAGGAAGGAAGGGAGAGAAGGAAAGGAGGGAGAGAAGGAAAGGAGGGAAAAAAGGAGGGAGGGAGGGAAGGAAGGGAGGGAGGAAGGGAGGGAGGAAGAGAGGGAGGGAGGAAGGAGGGATGATCCATTTTACAAATGAGGAAACTAAGGTAAACAGAATTAATTATTTGTCCAAGGTCATACTGCTTGTAAGTATTTGATGTTGGATTTCAACCTTCCTGACTCCAGGCTCAGTACTGTATCCACTGAACTCTAAGCCAGTTAAGTGCCTAGAGGTGGGGAAGAAAGGTTAATTGGCACACTGATAATAAGTTAATACCTTAGAGATATAGAATAGGTGGCTTTAAACTGATTTAAAAGCAACCCTTTCCAAGAGAACATGCAACTCAGGAATAATGAGATAAAATTCTAGAATCAATCAAGAAGCATTTATTAAGCACTTACTGTTTTTCAGAGAAGACAACTTGATGTAGAAAGCAGACCTTGTTTTGTGAAGACCTAAATTCAAAATTTGCCTCTGACACATACTGGCTATAGAACTTCAGGTCAATTCTACTTAACTTCCCTTCTAAAGGAACAAGTGAAAATCCGCATAAGTTGAGGGGTTTCCTTAGAAGGAGCTCACTCCAAGGATTAGATAATAAAATTGGTCCCCCCAAAATGTTCCTTACACTGTGCTAACTGTTGAAGATACAAAACCAAAATAAAGCTAATCACCAGCATCAAGGCAGGAAAAGCAAGATTTACACAAATTTGTCTGGGAAAGGTTGTTTGCCAAGAGCATGGACTAATCTTTGATGAACTGTGGCTCTTTAGGCTAAGAGAGTATTTATGGGATGAAAGTAAAGGGGAGGAGCACTGCAAGTAGAAATGAATGGTAAAATCAGCCTAGTTTAACAAGAGTACTTCCTGTAGTTAAAAGCTGAAGAAAACGTGGTCTTTAACCTTATTCTGCATATCTTCTTGCTGGGCTGATCCTAAAAAACCCAAATCAGAATTCAATGGAAAGACCTTCCTTGTTGTCTTAGAACTTACTCTTTGTAGGTCCACAAAATAGACATCTTCTCTTCTAAGAACATTATTAAACTATTGCAATATTTTCTCTGAATTTAGAGTATTGGCATCCTGCTTCATCCCTCTGGTAGAGTTGACAGAAATCTGCACCTCCTTTTATACACCTTGAAATTTAGCAAATGGCATTTGTGACAAAGCACTGATGGAATCCTTATTTAGGTGGGGTAGGGGGAAGGGAAGAGAGACGAGTTATATTCCTTTTTTCTTTTTTCTTACTTCTGATATTCTGAATTATATATCTTGAAAGTGTGAGCAGGACTACTTACTAGAGGACAAAAGAATTGGAGGGCACTAATATAATGAAGGTCTGGTTCATAGGCAGAATTTTTCAAATTAAGTTCTCTGCTAGTGGAGGGGCTGGGAGATAACTTCTGGAAGAGTTATAATGATTTGTAAGGAAAATTAATTGGAGAGACTGAGGGACATATGTTCTGTAACTGGTTCTGCTCTGCTAACCATGTGGTAGCCCTTTGATTGGCCAAAGGAACATTCAAAAAAGCTTTGGCCATTTTCTATCATGGCTTTTTCCCCTTGTTCCCTCTGATTGGAATGCCTTTCTTCTCTTATGTGTCCATTGTACTCATCCTCAACACCCCAATTCAGACCCCAATTCCTTTGAGAAAATTTTCTTTAATACAAAGTGTTTTCCCTTTGACCATCAATCATCCATATCATTCATCACTCAGTAAATAGAAGGTTTAGATTCTACCTTTTCAAGTTAGTTGCTTTATGTTTCCAATTAGACTAAAAACCATTTGAGAGAGACAATGTCTAATATATTTTTATGTTGCCCACAATATATTACCCATGGTTTATGACTGACTACCATAGCTACTGTCAGGAATTATTTAAAAAATGATAATTCTGAGATGCATTGGCATTAGAAGATATTCCAATTTCAAAGGTGTGCTTGGATTCCTTTAAAAACCTTCCATTTTCATTCATGACATGGGAGTGAAAGGGGGTACAGAGAGTAACTCTGTAGAAGAGAAAATAAGGGTTCTCCATATGTCAACCTTATCACCTCAGATGTTTTACCTAGGATTCATATGAACCCAGTTTTTTGCTATTTAGATGTTAAATAATCAGGCTCATTGAACAGAATATACATGAAAATAGTTATTATTTTTGCTCCTTATCTGTACAGTTGCATAAGGAATATAGCTTCATTTACAGTTTGATTTGATTGTACCCATTCTAATACTATCCCACCCCTATTTACTTTAATCATCTTGCATCCTCCTTCACAAATATATATTTTTTCTTTCTTTTTTTTTTTTTTTTTGCTGAGGCAATTGGGGTCAGGTGAGTCGCCCAGAATCACACAGCTGGGACTCATTTGAACTCAGGTCCTTCTGACTTCAGGGCTGGTGCACTATCCACTATACCACCTAGCTGCCCTCCACAAATATACTTGATTCAAGAGGTATAATGGTACAATTCTCAGTATGGTCCAGGGACTGCTGGGAGTCTCCAAGATTCCCCTGCTGGGGATTCACAATTTCAAAATTATTTAAATAATAATACAAAGACATTTTAATTTTTCATCTGCTAAATTATGACAAATACAACCCACAAAACCAAAAGATTTTTAGGAGGATCCTCAAAAAAAATTAAACATAAAAGTGTTCTGAGAACAAAAACTTTGAGAATGACTGGTGTAATGAAAAGTGACTTCATGTCAATGATCAGAAGACCTGGGTTCAGGTCCCAGATATGCCTCTACTTCACTCTATAATATTAAATAACTTACTTTGTCTCTGTGAGCCTCAATTTCTTTGAACAGAGTGAAGTTAGGAATGAACTGTATGATTTCTAAGTTTCCTCCCAAGTCTAAAAGTCTATAATTTCCAAATTGATCCAAGCCATTACTCCAAAATCAATTATGAAAGATGCATAATTTTTCTAGATCCTTATGGTTATACATGATGGATATTATCTTTACTAAACTGAGCATTTCACCTTTGTCATCCTGTCTTCCTCCTATCCCTGACCCCCACAAACATACCCCCTGAACACCTAAAGCCATTTACTTGGTGCATGAGATTCTGGGAGCTTGCTTTTACTTAGTCAGTAGCCTGAGGGCACTACACTTTGTCAACAGGCTCAGGATCAGGTTTTGATTTGAAAAGAGCAAAGAGAGCGGCATAATTTAAAAATCAAAGAAATTCATTTCAGTAGTAAAAGGTTAACAGCCTTTAGGAGGAACACTTTTTAATCACCCTCGTCTAGACTCTATCACTCGAATCACCAGCAGCAGGAGTGAAATATGGCTAAACTGCCATCACCAAACAGCTCCTAAAGACTGTTGTATTTAATCATGTCTGTGCACTAGTTATGGATTTTCATTATGATTCCCGATGCTGTTGCGCTGTGTAAAATATTAATATCCATAGTAATGATGCATGAAGCTTGGAGTGTAATTTCTTCACTCTTCTTGTCTGATATTAAATTGTTACCACTTTATCATTTGTGTAGAACTGCACGTTTCAATTAATCTTTCCATATCAGCAGCCCTGATTAATATAGATCATGATTCATAAGCTTATCGTCACTATAGTTTTAACAGATCATTTATAAAGATCTTAAATTTCAGGGTCTGGGAGGTGCAGCTGCTGTGTCCAATGCTCCTCTTTATTCTCAGTTCCAGCAGGGTTGTTGTACTCCGTCTGTCACCCCTTGTTGAATAATTAATTCTGGGGCACCAGGTTTGCTGGAGCAAAAGAAAGGCCAGAGGATTGGGAAGATGCAGTGAAGTGTTTATCCACCTTACTCAGAGGGAAACCATACTAGTGACCCTTCTTAATCAACTGGAACTGTGTCTGTGGGGAATGAACTACAGGTGCATGGGCTTCTGGTGGCTATATAGACTATAGAGGGTAACCAGCCCAGTGATCCCAAGATGACTGTTTGGATGTGATGGTACTTTGGACAGCATCCCAGGCAGCTGCTTGAGCTTCTGTGCATCCATGTTGTTCATCAGTATACAGTTATAGCTCCAAAGGGCCTCATTCTTGACAGGAGGATGCACAATATATGTAGATTGGCATAAGAAGGGGGAAGAGTAGGAAAGGGTAAGGCAGACTTATAGATTTGTTCAAGACACTTCAGCCTCATTCCCTTCCCCTCCATTTTTGTAACATGAAAAATATAGATTCACAGGATTCTAGATCTAAAAATTGACAGGAACTTCAATGTCTCTCTAGCCAGAGCCCCCCACCCACTCTACAGATGAAATAACTTGGAGGTTAAGAAACTTGCCCAAGGTCACAAATACCAAGTATCAGAGATAAGATTTGAAGCTAGGTTCTTTAACTGTCCAACTTGTTCTCTTCATATGTTTGATTGTTTTTTAAAACTTCAGAATTCTGATCATTGTTTTTAGTGATCTTGATACCATCAGTCATATAAAGCTGTGTATTCCTTCTGCCATCATAGTTTACAACCTTTCTACAGTTCAGGAGATGGACTTTAAGCTTCAGTGACTCCCCATTGTCTTTACGGTAAAATACAAATTCATCTGTTTGTCGTTTAAAGCCTTTCATAATGTATCTACAATCTATTTTTTCAGATTGATTACATGCATATACCAGCCAAACTGTCCTACTTGCTACTTTTCATAAACTGCCAGGTATTATATCTGAGGGCAACCGGGTCTTAACTCCTCCCGAGCTTTGGTGCACATCCGGACACAACCCATGTGTTCCCCAAGGAGAGTCACAAGTCAGAAGAAGATGAAATCAAGTTGCTCTTTATTGAGATGCTTTCCTCAGCCAGTCTGCTCCACCATCTGTAGTCACTCCTTTTATCCCCCTAGTCCACCCAACTTTAGGAATTTACTTTGTGTTGACATGAGGAAGTCAGAAAGATAGTGGAGCTCACATCCTGATAACAGAGCACACCTCGGGGCGAGCCTGTTTTTTAGATCACTTTGAATAGCTCTTTTATCTGAGCCATTATCAGTAATCTCAGCAAGTCACGGGGTCTCATGTTTGTCAAGGAAACTGCATACGATACTTTCTTATCCTCAAATCAAGACAAACTTCTTATCAGGGTCCCCGACTTTTTGGGCCCTAACAATAAACAATATTTGATATTCTGTTTTCTTGCCTTTACACAGACTTCCCCAATATGTAAGATGCTTCTAGTCCTCACCTTTATTTCCTGGAATTCCAGTTTCCCTTTAACGCAACACAATTGCCACCCCTTCAATAAACTTTCATGATTCCCTTGTTAGTACAAAATTATTACACATTTATTTTTTCTATATCTTGTGTTTATCTGTGAATATCTCACATGCTCCCCCAAGAGGAAGCCATCAATTGTATGTTGTTTTCTATCTGCATTGTTTAACAAAGTGTCTGTTATATAGTAGACACTTAATAAATGCTTATTGGGTTGATTGAATGACCAACTATGACTTTAGTGAAATGATGATGATACATACCTCACATCACTAGGCAAAAAAGTAGTGGGCTATGTAGATGACAAGCATGGTATACATTGTAATATATAATAAATGATCCCTCTCCCCCAGTTCTTTTCTTTTTTCTTCTTCTTTCTTCCTCTTCCTCTTCCTTTTCTTCTTCTTCTTCTTCTTCTTTATTTCTTCTTTTCCTTCTCCTTCTCCTCCAACATGATGAGATTCCTAAAAAACAGAAAGTGCTCTTCACTACTCCAGCAGAGTTCCCTATAGACTTCATTTTACCATTACTTAATAAAAAGAGAATAAAGTACAAACAGAACTCAACATGTTTTAGCTACCTTTCTTCCTCATCCCAACCATAACCCTTACCTAATTTTGTTTCCTCCAAATTTGAATTTTTTCTGAGCAGTAAACAAACACACAGCACCATCTGCAAGACAATTATGATGAGTGCTAGGTCATTTTAGCAAACATTAAATTAATCAATGCCTTTTTCAGCTTTACCTAATATTAAATGAATTATTTCCCTTGGTTTAGATGATTTCTTTTTGGTTTAGATACCCAATGTTCTCTTGTCTATACTATATACACAATTGTTTCCTGTATCTTTAGTGAAGTTATTAATCCATCTTTTTCATTTTTGAAGATGAATAGAATTATACAGCTGGAAGGAGACTGAAAGGTCATCTAGTACAATGTTTGCTCAAAAATCAAGGCTCAAAAAATTTAAATGGTTTGGCAAAGTTGCACCAGTAGTGGTTCACCCAGGTTTAGAAGTCTTTTGAGTCATATTTCAGTGCCCTTTCTTGTGGAGCATATGCTCTGCCTCATCTACTGTATGCAATTATACATGATGCAATTATAACTTAAAGTATTATTTCATAGATTTCTACAGGATCACATCTAAATTTGGAAGGCACCTCAGAGACCATCTAATTCAACCCTCTTATTTCACAAAGAAAGAAACTAAAGCCCAAGTTTAGATGATTGATTTCCCCAAGGTCTCAGATGTGGTAAGCATTTAGACATGGGATTTGAATGGAAATTAGAAACCAAGGATCAGAGAAGAAATGTTCACCTAAGGTCCATATAAGAAGAAAATATTTCCTTCAAAGAAGCATAAGAGCTAACTCATGGAATCTGATTCCTCATCAAACTTTTAGATATTTATAGAAACTGTATGCTTACCCATCTCCAAAATGTCCTGATGTTGTTGGAAGATAAGAATCCCTGTTTCTTCATGTAAACTCAGATGATTTGGGCTCAAGAACTGACTTCCTATTTTGAAATCTCATAGAAAATAAAACATGTTTTCTGTTCAACTTTTTAAATTTTTATTTTTATTCTAAAATTTAATGAACACAAAAAGAAAAAAATATCCTATACAAAATAGAATAAGAAAAAAAGATACTTAAAATAGCATAATATACCTTGTTTTCTAGGTTTATAATAAACTCAACAATTTATTTTAAACTGTACTGATTTTCTGTTTTCTTCTGCTCTCTTTCACATATATATGGTATGTACATCTATCCATCTATCTATCTAACTATATATTAAAGATTCAATGACCCTCTTTTTTATTTATTTGTTTTCATCAAAATCATTACAAATTCTTCTATATCCATTAACTTAGCTGCCCTGCAATAAAAATGAAAAATGCAATCTTTGTTTAAAAAATCCATTAAAGCAAAATAAATCTAGTTTTTGCATACAAAAATGAATGCACACTCAATAAGTTACCTCTCTGCAAGTGGTGGGGAGCATGTTTCAGCTTCTCTTTTGTAGAGTTAGGATTTTACACATTATTCTCAGCCCAGATCATCCTCATAGGAACTAAGGTCTAGAACTTAAAAGAAATTTTCACAGCCAGTGAGTCCAACTTACTCATTTTACATATTAAGAACATGAAGGCCTGAGAGAACAAGTAACTCGTCAAATATCAAATGATGGTAAACATTAGAGATAAGATTTGAACAGAATGCCTTTTGCTGCAGTGCCAGCACTCATTCCAAAGAGCCATGATGCCTTGGGTTAATAAACCATTCACAAGTATGTCCCTCAGTCTTGGAGAATACACTAAAATGTATTTATGTTGGACATATCAATTACATAAGTAATTATGTGTTATTTTTAGAAGAGATCTTTATCATATTCTTTCCTCTTTGCCTAGACTAGTAATATTTAAGGGAGCAGATAGGTATAAGTCTAATCCAGTAACTTCTCTCTCTCTCTTAGAAGAAGAGAGTGGTTAAACCATCTATAGTTGGGAGTAGAGAAAGAAGAGGTTAGAGATGACTATTCTGACTCCCTTAGAAACACACAAAACCTTTATGCTGTATAATGGAGACAGCCTTCACAAAAAAATAAAATAAAATCCATGAATTGACTTCTACTTTGAGCTTACTCAGCACCTTTCTGCTACACCACATAGTAACAATAATAAAATTTCAATAGTCAATTCACACTGGATCAACAAAACTATAGTCTCCCCTCTCTTTTCCAGTGCCATAGAGAATCTGGCTCCAAGTTTTAGAAGTGTGATCAGGCTAGGTCTAACATACCTCTTCAATACTTTAAACTACAGAAACTTGCTGGAGCTACACTGCCAGTGCCTAGCAGTGGACAACATTCTGTCCTGCAAAAAAATAAAAATAAAAAATATCTGCAGGAGAGCAGGAACAGAGGAAATGGGGCAGGATGTATGTCTGGGCTAGAGGTAGAGTTCAAACATCTCACCTTCCTGCTCCCAAAGCCTCAGTGACCCAAAGTATATAAATAAACCTCATAACACCAACCTGATAGCTCTCTGAATTCTAATGCCAAGCCAGAGATCTAAGGAACAGAGGGAGCAGGATGACAGGCCAGGACTCAGTGGGTAGTGGGGTTGAGGTTGGGGGGAGTGGCTCTCCACTAAGCCTGAGGGAAAATAATCAGGATTCAGCTGGAGCCAGTTCTTTCCATCCAAGAGTCACTAGATGTAGAAAATTAGGCTTCTGTACTATGAATTGCCCAGCATGGAAGGAGGCTGAGACGCATTGAGATTTGATCCTCAAGGAAACTACCTGAGTATGGAGTGAGAGCTTCAGAAAGTGAACAAGAGAGGACAAAACTAAAATTACTAAAGATTTTTCAAAGAAGTCTCAAAGACCTTGAATATAAGCAGGTAAATCAATAGAGAAAACACTGACAGTAGACAAAAATATGGTTTCCAGATCTAGTAAATGAATCCAGGAATTAATACTGCAAAACAAAGGAAAATTATCCCACACAACACAAAAGACGCTTTAGAATTTGAGGATAACATGAAACTTTAACTTGCTGTTCCTGAGTGGTTTAAAAAAAAAGAACTGAGGGGCAGCTAGGTGGCGCAGTGGATAGAGCACCAGCCCTGAAGTCAGGAGGACCTGAGTTCAAATCTGGTCTCAGACATGTAACAAGTCACTTAACCCCAATTGCCTCAGCAAAAAAAAAAAAAAAGCAAGAAAAAGAAGAAAAAAAAAAGGAACTGAGAATTATGAAAGTAGAATTATTAAATGGCCTGCACAGCAAAAATAAGATAGGAAGTGATTGCAAGAGAGATGCCCTATTACCTTATGTTGACTGTAATTGTGAGCAACTTAAGCTTTGTGTCACTCAAGGATCCCTTTTAAGGAGTGTTCTGCACAGAGATTATTGTTTTCCTAAAAGTATGTTCTTTATAGAACCTCTGGGACTTGATGAAGTTATCCACTCTCCATTTCTTCCTCCCCAACCTCTTGATGTAAATGCTTCACTTATTCTTTTGGAGAAACATTTATATATATATATAAAACTTGTTTATTTACTGTAGATTTTTAAAGGTTTTTTTCTCCAGGAAAAAAAAAACCTGGCTTTTATTTTCTGTGTTCTAAGCAATTTTTTTTTTCCTATGGAGCATAAAAATAGGATATGCAATGACTAGTGGAGATTTTTTTCAAAAGTATACTACAGAGTATAGAGGCTGGTCTAGGGAAAAGGAAAAGGTCTCTCTCCTCAACTGGAGGCTTCAAGCATATTGAATTCCATGAATATTCAGTATAAGTAGCTCTCAGAAATAACTGGGGGGAGAGGACAAAAGTGACCCATGAGACCAATTGCTCTGGACTTTAAAAAGAAAAAAAAATCTGAGCCTATATTAAGCTTTCCTGTGACACAAAGGGGGCTTCATTCATATTCATCACTTCTTACAGTGCAGTAATATTCCATTACATTCATATACCACAATTTGTTTAGCCATTTCCCAATTGATGGGCACTCACTTTGTTTCCAGTTCTTTTCTACCACAAAGACTGCTCCTATAAATATATGGGTATGTATGGGACCTTTATTTCCATCTTTGACCTACATGAAATAATTTTTAACCCTGAAAAAATCCTATACAGTTTGTGCTAGAAGATCTATCTAATAGGAGGTGAACAGGATGAGGAACATTTTTTGAATCAAAAAGAAATATTCAGAAATAATTTGTGTGTGAGTTTAAAAGAATTTTATATCTCTTTTTCTAGGCATGTATGATATTCTTAGAATCCCCAACTCTCTCCCTCCTCAGCCATGCAATGAAACTCAAATTCCAATCAATCATCTAAACAACAAGCATTTATTAAGTGTTTACTAGGTGTCAGTCACTTTGTTATGTACTGGATGTATAAATGTAAACAAACAATTCTGTTCTTGTAAACTTAAGGAGTTTACATTTCTGAAGAGATACAACATATATAAGTATATAGAGAGAATCGAATATAAAAGAGGAAAAATACAAATAAATTAAAAGTAGCTAAATACAAGGCAATTTGGAAAGAAGAACATTAGAAGTTAATAGGGATCAGGAAAAGCTTTAAGTAAAAGGCAATACTTGAATTGTTAATTGAAGAGAGGGAGTCTATGAAATGAACAGGAAGCACATTTCATTCAGCTCAATTCCTTCTTTGGTCTGAAGGTGGCATTCAGCAGAATACTCAAGGAAATATTTTGTCCAGAGTGGGTAGGGTTAGGAGCTTGGGGATTTAGGATTCTTTTAGATATACTAAGAGTGTTTGTTTTCAACTGATCAATTATTTATGAATATCATGATTGGTTATTCTCAGGGAGAAAAATAGGCTCTTTCTCTTAAGGTTAATGTGGATTTTAATTCATCTCACCAGGTTTCTTTAAAACATCCTCTTTCATCATTTCTATCAGCATGATAATATTGTTACATGCATCTACTATAATTTGTTCAGTCACTTCACAATTGAACAATCAGCAATCATCCATAACTTCTAGTTCTTGGCTATAATAAAAGGAGCCTCTATGTATAATTTTATATACATGGTTTCTCATCCTCTTACTTAAATCTCTTTGGGGATACAGGACTAGAAGTGATATGCCTGAGTCAAACAGTAAGCTCAGCTTAATTACTTTGGGGTCATAGTTCCAAATAGTTTTCTAATATTATTTGGACAATTCACAATTTCACCAACAATGCACAAGCATGCTTGTTTTCCTCTTAATATAAAAAATAAAAGAAACAATTCCTATATTTGTGGAGGAGGAGATACAACACATAACAGACACAAGTAAATAAAAATTGTATGGGGTGGGGTTCATTAATATCTGGGGGGATTACACGATCTTACAATGATGGATTTAGAGCTGGAAGATCAGAAATATCTGGTGTAAGGAGGTGGCATCTGAGCTAAGTCATGAAGTAAGCTATAGATTCCAAGAGATAAAAGTAAAGAGGGAGTGAATTCTAGGCATAGAGGGCAACTTATACCAAGACACAGAAGTAGTCTACTTTAGATGACTAAAACTAGAAAGCAGGTAAGTTTGGCTGGAATATAGAATTTGTGAAAAGAAGTAATATGCAATAAGTTTGTTTTGGGCCATTCTTATCATTCATGAGTCACTTTACTAAAATGCTACAACTCCCCTCATATTGGTAATATACAATGAAAAATAACCTTGCCTTTCTGGAGGGTCTTGTGTAAATGTTTGCTCTTTTCAGCATTAAATTTGTCATCTAAATATGGCTATGATCAAGCCTTCCACTTTCCTTTGTGAAAACAAAGTTCAAAAAAACTTTTTGGTAAAGCTGCTTATGATCAAAGTAAAAGCAAAAAAAAATGTTATTGCCATTGGATAAACAGGGATTCTATGTAATATTCTGAATGAGGCATGGGGAATTTGTCTATCATCTTCCACCAAATCATTTTTCAATTACTTATAACCTGATTTCTAAAACAAGTCTAACTCTGTAATGGCTGGGGGGCAACTCTCCATAAATATGGAAAGTTTTATTTTTTACTATTCAGCCAGTGTTTTACTTATCTTTCATCTTCATCTTGTTGTACATATCTAAGGCATTGTCATTATAGTAACTTGGTGATGAGGCTGAGATACTGTGTTATTAAATTAAGCAGAACTGTTCCTAACAAAACTGGACAAGTTGGGTGGCAGGGTCTCAGGCTGGAAACTAAGAGTATTTGATTTTGGCCTGGATGAAGAAGATAGTGATTGAATCTTTTCAATATTTTTTTAAAATAAAAAATGATGATAGCCTATTTCTCTAACCAGTACTTTACAGTTACAATGGGCTTTAATAGCCTCCTTCCTTCTCCCCTTCCCCTTACCATTCACTTCTGAATCCAGTTTTTGAGAACAGAGAGAAGACTTAGTTGTAGGCTTGGCCTAAAGCTGTCTTCCCACTCATTTGACGGTTGAGTAGTTGGAGAAAAGAAATTGAGTGACCTAAAAAATGCAGCTGTGTACAAAACATTATAATTCCATTTGAGATTATATATTCCTCACATAAATCAAACTGCCTTGACCATCTCTTAAGCAAATTTGGGAAATGCTTCCAAGGTCTCCTGCTGATGTTCTTGTGCTCTAGACCTATGCCTACTCTGATGTTATAGACCTTTCATGTGGAGTTTTTCCAATTATCTTAGGCTGGGAAAATGAGCAAACATCCAAAAAAAAAAACCAAAAACTACTTGATCATAAGAAGTTACTATGATAGTAGAGAAGCTCAAGACATAAACTCAGAAGACAGCAACATTAAAGATAATCATAGGCAAAGCCTCAACCCCCAAAAAGTGCTAATTGTGTTCAAAACAAATAAGAATTTTTGGAAGACATGAGGAAAGAGATAAGAGTTGTAGAGGGAAATTTTAAAAAGAAATGAGAATAATGCAAGAAAATTATGAAAAGAGAATTACAAGCTGGGTAAAAAAGGTGCAAAAAATACTAAAGAAAATAGCTCCTTAAAAATTAGAATTGGGTAGATAGAAGCTAATGGCTTCAAGAGACTTCAAGAAACAATGAAACAAAGAAAAAAAGAATGAAAAAATAGGAGAAAAATGTGAACTATACCATCAAAAAAACACAGTCAACCTGGAAAATAGATAAAACATAGATGATTTACGAATTAATGGACTACGTGAAAGTCACATAGAAAAAAGAACCTAGACATCATATCTCAAGAAATTATAAAGAAAATATGTTATCTCAGATTCAGAGAGTAAAATTAAAAACTAAAAGAATCCACTTCCTGAAAAAGATTTTAAAATGAAAGCTCCCAGGAATATTGTAGCCAAATTCCAGACTTCCCACTTCAAGGAGAAAATGCTACAAGTAACCAGAAGAATTTAAATATCATGGAGCTATGGTCAGTATCACAAAAGATTTAGCAACTTACACACCAAAGGAATGGAGAGCTTGGAATATAATATTGTGGAAAATAAAGGAGATAGGATTATAAGATTAACCTACTGCAAAAACTATGTATAATACTTCAAGGGAAAATAGATATTTAATGAAATGGAGGACTTTCAAGAATTCCTGATGAAAAGACAAGAGCTGAATACAAAAATTGACATTCAAACACAAGACTCAAGGAAAGCATAAAGGTAAACATGAAAGAGAAAACATAAGAGATTAATTAAGGTTAAATTGCTTACATTCTTGTAATTCCTAAAAAGTTTAACGATATTAGGGCAGTTAGAAAACACTTATATAGACTACCAAAATTTTTGCAAAAGCAAAAATAGATCTCACTAAAAGAAATAATCAGGTACATTGTTGGAACTGTGAACAGATCCAACCATTCTGGAGAGCAATTTGGAACGATGCTCAAAAAGTTATCAAACTGTGCATACCCTTTGACCCAGCAGTGTTTCTATTGGGCCTATATCTCAAAGAGATCTTAAAGGAGGAAAAGGGCCCCACATGTGCAAGAATGTTTGTGGCAGCCCTTTTTGTAGTGGCAAGAAACTGGAAACTGAATGGATGCCCATCAATTGGAGATTGGCTGGATAAATTACGGTATATGAATGTTATGGAATATTATTGTTCTGTAAGAAATGACCAGCAGGATAATTTCAGAGAGGCCTGGAGAGACTTGCATGAACTGATGCTGAGTGAAATCAGTAGAACCAGGAGATCATTGTACATAGCAACAACAAGACTATATGATGATCAATTCTGAAGGACATGGTTCTCTTCAAAATGAGATGTTTCAAACCAGTTCCAGTTGTTCAGTGATGAAGAAAGCCATATACATGCAGGGAGAGGCCTGTGGGATCTGAGTCTGGACCACAACATAACATTTTCACACTCTCTATTGATGTTTGCTTGCATTATATTTTTCTTCTCAGTTTTTTTACAAAAAGTTTCTCTGATAATGGCTTCATTTCTCAAATATATAGAAAACTGTGTCAAATTTATAAAAATAAGAGTGAGACATTCCCCAACTGATAAATTGTCAAGAGATATGAACAGTCAGTTTTCAGAACTATCTATCTATAGTCATGTGAAGAAATATTCTAAATCACTATTGATTAGAGAAAGGCAAAATAAAGCAACTCTGGAAAATGAAAAAAAGACAAATGCTAGAAGAGTTATGGGAAAATGAATATATTGATGCAGTTGTCACTTAGTTTAATCATTCTGAAGCACAATTTGGAATTATGCCTAAGTGTCTATAAAATTGTATATATTCTTTGATTCAGTAATACTGGTACTAAGTCTATACCACATTTATGGCAGGGTTTTTTTGTGTATTGGGGAAAAAATGGAAACTGAATGGAGGCCCATCATTTGGGGAATGACTGGACAAGTTGTGTCATATGATTGTGATAGAATACTATTGTGTTCTAAGAAATGACAAAGGGTTAGGGGTTCAGAAAAAACATGACAAGACCTATATGAACTGATGCAAAGTAAAGCTAGAAGAACCAGGAAATCACACAGTAAATACAATGTAGTAACGATGATTAACTTTAAAAGACTTGGCAAGTCTGCTAAATTCTAAGATCCAAGAAAATTTCAAAGTTCCCACAATGAAATAATGTATCCACCCTTAAAGAGAAAACTGATGAACTCTGAGTGCAAAGTGAAATATAATTTTCTCACTTTGTTTTCTTTGCTTTGTTTTGCAATATAATAAATAGGAACATATGTTTTGCATGATTTCACTTGTTTAATTGATATATTTGTTTTCTCAGTGCAATGGGAGGGAAAGAATCTAGAACTGAAAATTTAAAAAGAAAAGACTATGTTGAATATTTTTGCATATATTTCGAAAAATAAGCTATTATTATTCAATTATAATTATATATTATTTATAATTATTTATTTAATTATATGTATATACATTAATATATAACTATATGTTATTTAAAAATAAATAAATTTTATAAGAAAAAAACACTACCTATTATTCTTTTACTTACTGAACTTTGCACTTGGTTTACAAAGAGCTTTGCATTCATTATCTCATGGCTGGTCCATCTTTTTCTTTCCTTAATGATCAATTAATCACATAAACCATGTAGGGAACATATTAATGTACTTTCTAGGACTTATCATGTTTGTAGAGAGAAAGCCTTAGGCTCCAGTTACAACTTCCATGATGAAAGAGCTTAGACAAATGGCTGACTTTTTTTTGAGGTCTCCTTTAAAGGTAGTTAGGTGACAGTGGATAGTACATGAAGTCAAGAAGGCCTAAGTTCAAATCTAATCCCTTATATTTCCTAGTTGTGTGAACCTGATAAATCACTTAACATCACTTTCCTCAACTATAAAATGCCACTAGTAGGCGCTAGAACATAGTAGATGCTATATCCATGCTTATCCCTTTTGGGGTCCCTCATTATTCAATATGATAAATTGGGGAGATCATAGACAACTTGTTTTTTTCAAGGGTGTTGCCTATAGTTTTGAGGAGCAACCACAGTTGCAACCAGTATTAGTCCCTGGACTAATACAGATTAGACTCAATCTTTGGAATCTCTCAAAAGTATATTTTTGATGGAGAAAAGATTTTGTTAAAACCTCTTAGAAATAAAGCTATAAAAGAGCTGATATAGAGAGATCAGAATTCCACTCAGAAAAGTTCTAGGACATCCTCATCCTAATCTCATCTCTTAGTGATGTACGTTGAATATTTGCAAGCAGTATAAAACTTCACTAACTCAAAATAAATGAAGTGTTAAGTCATTCTCAATTAAGAAAATGTCTATATGTTACAAAATTTTGAAGGAAATATAATTGTATTGGTTTTTATTATATATGCTATCAGAGTCTAATGATTAACTTGTTGCAAATTAAATGATCACAAACTATGATTTAAGAGTACCAGAATCAAGATAGAGTTAAACTAATCTTACATTTATTATTAAACTAGATATTTGGTCTTAAAGAAGCCACTTTACCCCTCTGGGCCTAGGTTTGATCATTTTGAAAAATTAGGGAGTTGGACATTTTTAGGTCCCCAAAATTAATATTCTAGAATTCAATGCCTAATATCTAAGAGGCATATTGTGAGCTTACAAATGGGTATCACGACAGGCTCTGAACAGTGTTTTAATAAATGCATTTTCTGAAATATATCAAATCTTCCTTTATGATGCACATCTAACATTCCAATTTTATAAGGATCAGACTCTGAATTTAAAATATTTCATTTTGACCCCGGGCAAATCACTTAACCCCAATTGCCTCACAAGAAAAAAAAAAGATTTTATTTTTTGTTTTCTCTATGGGATAATTTCTCCATATAAAATAGAAGAAACAGCCCTAAGTAATCATAAAAAGGAATGTTTTAATAAGTTAATTGCATTATCACTTTAAAAACATAATTAAATTATATCTACTTTATATCAAATTATATCCAATTATTTTGTGTTTGTTTATATATGTATGTGAGCACAAGCTGGTGTGTATATGTATAAATATACAAAAAAACACATTTTCTCCCCAAATCATTATTTATATTTCTTAAAACGATTAAAAGCATCACTTGGCATAAATGTGAACACTCTAGTAGCCCTGGAAATTTCATTATTCAAAGAGTAAGTCTCAATTATTTTTGGTGCTAGAAGAAAAACAGAAGCAATTTTTCTATACTCCAGGTCCCCATTTCTTCACCCTTTCTCTCCCTAAGGTAAAGATACTCAACCCAATGCCCATCAAGCCCCAAACCATTTGGTCTTTTCGACTCCCAGTTTTGCTCCTTTATGTCTTTATTGCTCCTTTGATAGAAAAATTCAAAAAAGAAAAAAGATACGAGAAAGAACAACAAAAAGCTATAATTATGAAGATTCAATTTAATTTTAAAGCTTGTGGACAGAAAAGGAGAAGCAAGAGAAGAAGGAACCAAATTAATTTAGCAGGGAAGCATTGCATGAAATATTGTTGAAGTTTAATAACCATGCAAAGACAGATGATATGTGTGGAAAAATTAGTTGTAGGACTTCATAATAGTCTATTAATATTTCCTACAGGCGCAAAAACCCTTTCCTGAATAATTGTGACAAAGTAATCTTTTTGAAAAAGAGATGGAAAAAAAAAACTTCAAAAAGAAAAGACAGCGATGATGTAGTGGCTGGACTGAGATGGAGACTCCCTGTCTCCCAGGTAAATCCAAATGCCTGGGTTAGTAAGAAGCTTCTTTTACTTTCTGTCTCATACCTGCACATGAGATTAAAGGTAGAATCTGTCAAAGAATGGAATCCTCAGACCCAGCATTGTGATTCCTACATACATGAGCCAGGGAAATGGAGAGCAGAATGCACATCTAATAGAATACTATTGGTTTCTCGAGGCAGTTTTCTACCATTTCAGTGTTGTATGCCTCATGATAGGCAACATTGTGTAACTTAGTGCTTCTCAAAGATTGGTCCAGGGATCCATTGGAATCTCCAACACTTAACGGGTTTGTGAGGTCAAAACAATTTTCATAATAATGCTAGGATATTTTAACTTGTAATCCAGTAAATATCAGTATCACATAAATAAAAGCTTTTTGGGAGATTTTCTGTTACAGGAGCAACCTGCTAGTGGCTGCGAGGGATCTAATTCTGACCAGCAGAACAGATCTCTTCATGTGAGAGGATGATAACAATACAAGGAGACTGAGAGGCAGTTGCATTTTCTTCCCTCTTGCCTCCCGTTTATTTCATCCCCAATTCACAAGCAACATCTGAGTCAGTAAAGGCTGATTTGCAATTCCTTCAGGGGTGTTATGATTCACAGCTGTGGGGGCTTTTAGAAAATCTATCTGCCCTTTCACACATTGGTCCTTAACAATTTTCAATAATTTTTTAGAGTGTAAATGGGTCCTAAGTCCTCCTCTCCCCCAAAATAAAGAACTGCTGGCATAACTGATAGAGTTAACTTCCAAACCAGGAACATGAGTTCAAGTCTCATCACTGACCAATGATAGTTATTTGACCATGGTCATATCATTTAATGTCTTAATACTTGAGGCAGCTCTCTAAGTATTTAAGTTTTGGATAGAGTGAAGGTTTTCTATGTTACTGAAATTCCAGGCCCAATCTTTATCTCTATGACATAGACCATTACCTACATAAATCTATATCTCAACAACAAATGGGAGCTGCAATGACAGCAATGTAACTATCACAAAACACTAATCATGCCACTGATGAAGATTGGCAACTCATCAGTGATTTAAGGTCTTGTTTACCTTGGAAGTGAAGTGACTTGTCCAGGTTCATACAGCTAGTATAAATCAGAAGCAGTGCCTGAAACTACATCTTTCTGATTTCACATCCAAGGTGCTCACTTTGGTGCTCACTCTCTTTCTGTTTCTCTCTATCCTCTCCTCCCTCTTTCTCTCTCTCCTCTTATTTCTTTTCTTCTCTCTCTTGCTACCTGTCATTCACTTTCAATCTGTCTCTCTTCTCTTTACCTATCTCTCTTAGCATATTTTTTCTCTTTTAACCTCATTTATTCTCTTTCTCTCTGTCTCTGTCTCTGTCTCTCTCTCTCTTTCTCTCTCTTTCTCACTCTATCTATTAATTCAATAGCACTTAATATGATTATAGGATTTTTCCTAAACTATGTTCTATGGAACATAGATGTTCCACAAGAAAATTCTTACACTAGTGAAATTTGTCCTCAAAAGTATAAAATAGAAAATTATGTCTGTCAAAAATAATTGTTGCATATTTCAAAATTCCCAATCTCCCCTCTTCTTTATTTTTATAGGCATCTTTATCCCAGGGAAATTTTATTTACCTTTAATGATTGGTTTAAGAATTTTTATTAATAAATCTCAAGCTCCCAAATTTTTAATAACCCAAATTAATTTTAGAAATAAAGTTGTAGAGCCTATAAGACCTTTCATAGAATCTGCAGCAACAGGGAATATTACAGGTGGAAATGACCAGAGATTGAAGGTAAAGAATGTGATAGCCAAATGGATAATCAAATGTTGAGTCAAAAACAATATTTAGCTTACAACTATACTATTAGATAATCATAAAGTGTCATGGAAATAAGTATACTACATACATGCATACTGCATTTCTTTCTATGATACTTTATAAATATAGCTTATTATTCCTGTCTACGAGGTCAGCACTAGTCAAGTCTCAGTCACATGGATAAAAAAAACTGAGATGCCAAAGAATGGAGTGATTTGTACCAGGTGGCACCAGAAGATATTGGAAGGTGAGATTGGAATGGGCATTTCCTGAGACTCCCTGTCCAGTAGACAAGGCTGTTTCTCTTTTAACCAAATAAAATAAGACATGTCTCATCCAAAATTAAACATGCCTATTTTCTGCATTCTCAAGGCACCTATTTGACTAAGTAAGATATAGGGAAGAATCCAGGAGGATAAGTGTTACCTTCTAGAGTGAAAATTTTCCCTCTGATTTTTAGAAATTTGATGGTAGAAATCAATAGCAAATGTATTCGAATTCATTCTGTGCTGCCCTAAAGAAATTTACCATACACCCCAAACTCCAGAGAATAAAGATAGAGTTAAAACACTTGTTGGATATATTTATTTATGTACTCACAGTACCAAAGGTATAGAATAGAAGTACATATTTTGTATGTGTGGATATTGGGAGAGGAGAATAGGTGTCATGTTGACCTGATAACCTTTTTGGTGGAAAGTCCCTCAGCTCTGAGACTAGAAGCTTAAAGGATAATTCTTGCATAGAAAAAAAAGAGTAAATAACTATATTAAACTTCATTTAGTAATTTTTCACCACAATAAAAGACTATCTCTGCTTAGAAATTACAAGGAAATGTTAAAAAAAATAATAAAGCAATTATTTCCTCCTTGGTAGAATGTTGCCTCCCTCCCCAGCAGAGGGTCCATATCAAATTTGCATTTTGCCCTAGACTTGAAATGATAAGGGTACCAAAGAAGACTATATAAAAGGTAGGAATGTATATGTCTCTCCCCTATCCCAATCAGATAAACATATGAGATGATTTGAATTTTTTTTTGGCTTTTAAGTAGAAACCAATACCAACATGTGATATAAAATGTATTTATCTTATAATTGTGAACAGAAAAATACATATTACTCATAAGATACCTAGTTGTCATTCATGTTGAAGATAATACAGAATACAATTAAACTAAGCTAAAGAAAAGTGATCTTTTGAGTTTCAAATTTAAAATTACAGGTTATAGAGCTAGAGACTTGGGAAGTCATTTAATTCAAAACTAACCTCTCCCCTAACCTCACACCCTCATTTTGGTCAGGCCACATTACATTATATCATAAAGGGTAAATTCTATACCAGTTTTAAAACACTTAATACTTCTCCCACACTAGATATGTCTATATATCCATCCTTAGTCTCTTTTCTGAGCTACAACTGGCTATTAGGTGTTTCAAATTTTATGTCCCATACATATCTGAAATTCAGCAGTTCTAAAGCTGTACTCAATATCTTTTCCTTTAAACACATACCTTTTCTGAACTTTCTTCTTGTATCAAGAATATCACCATTCTTTTAGTCCCAAGTTTTCATCCACTGTGTCATCCTTGATCTTTAAGAGCTAAGTGGTACAGTGATTAAGGCAGTGGGCCTCAAATCAGGAAGACATATATTCAAATATGATCTGAAATACTAGTTGTATGACTCTCAACAAGTCATTTAACTTTTAAAAAGAGATTTCCTCAACTGTAAAATGGGAACAATAATAACATTTATAAGTCAGGGTTATATAATAAATAAAATAATATTTGTAAAGCATTTAGTACTTGGCATATAGTAGGCACATAAATATTTATTTTCTTTCTTCACTCATCCACACAACTAAACAGCTACCAAATGTGTTTTTATAAACTCTATCTCCATGCCATCTATCACAAATTCCCGTTTCTTCCTATTCACCCAGTTACCCCTCTAGTTCAGACTTCATTACTTCTCATCTGGACTTTACTGTTGTAGTTGTTTGGTCCTTGAATCGTGTCCAACTCTTCATGGTCCATAGCACACCAATATGGTCCATGGTGTTTTCTTAGCAAAGATACTAGAGTGATTTTCCATCTCCTCCTGTGGATTAAGGCAAGCAGAAATGAAGTGACTTGGTCAGAATCACACAATTAATGACTGTCTAAAGCCTGACTGGAACCCAAATTTTCCTGATTCTAATTCTAACCACTGAGCAGCCTAGCTGCCTCCTGGATTCTACATCGACCTTCTGTTTGGTATTCCCACTCCAAGGCTCTCCCCTCTCCAACTGGTCTTCCTCACAATCACCAAAGTGATTTTCATAAAGCACTGATCTAGTTATATCACCTTCCTATACAATATATACAACATACACCTAAGGAATAAATTCCTTATTACATTTAGGGTCAAATATAAAATCCTCAGTTTGGCTCTTAAAATTCTTTACAACTAAGATTCATATTATTTTTTCAGGCTTCTTATATATTGCTGTTCTTCCCCATACTCTGGGTTATAGCCATACATTTATTACTATTACGTTTCATCTTACTAGATTCATTTTTAAATTTTAGCACTAAATGTTATTGTTCAGTGTGTTAATTATCTCTTTCAGCTTTGTGTCATCTGCTTATTTGATGAAAATACCATCTATGCCTTTTTTCCAATAAACTGATAAAAATGTCAAACAGCAAAGAACCAAACATAAATGCCTTGGGTGCTACTCCAGAAATTTTCTGCCATTTTGGCTCTGAAACATAAATATCTCTTCTAAAAGTTTGGTCAGCTAACCAGGTCCAATTTCATCTAACTGTATTATCTTCCAATCTAAATGTCTGTCTTCTATACAAAAATACAAACTTTGTTGATCTAATTCATTACATCTAGAGAATCTTGTGTATCTACTAGCTTAGTAATCTTAAAAAAAAAAAAGGAAATGAGATAGTGTGGTATGACCTATTCTTGATAAAATCATATTGCTTCCTTGAACAATACTGACCTTTATGCAACCATATCTAGACCCAGTTTAGAATTTTCCCAGGATTCAAAGTCACATTCACTGATCTCTAGATGAAGAACTTATTCTCTTTCCTTTTAAAAAAACAGGGTTATATTTGTCCTTGAACAATCTTGCACTACATCTTTCATAAAATCACTCAACAATCTTATCTGCCAGTTGTTTTAGTAATACAGAATTTAATTTATCTGGTCCAGATGTCTTGATTTTATGAAGGGCAACTAGATATCCTCTTATTGTCTCCTTACTTATCTTGAAGATCAAACTGGAAAGATTCATAGATCTAAAACTGTAAAGACCTTAGTAGTCATCTCATTCAATCCATTCATTTTTCTTTTTTTTTTCTTTCTTTCTTTTTTTTATTAAAGCTTTTTATTTGTATAACATATGTATGGGTAATTCCCCAGCATTGATCTTTACAAAGCTCTCCATTACAACTTTTACCCCTTGTCCCCTCCCCTCCCCTAGATGGCAGGAAGTCTACTACATGTCAATAATATTGAAATACTTGACAAGTTGTGCAAGAAAAATCCTATCTACAAGAAAAAAAAAAAGATAATCAGAGAAAGGCAACACAATGCAAGCAAACATCAATAGAAATCATGAAAATGTTACGTTGTGGTCCATATTTCATATCCCTCTCTCTGGGTGTATATGGTTTTCTTCAGTGAACAATTGGAACTGGTTTGAGAGAATTCTTTGTTGCAGAGAGCCATGTCCATCAGAATTGATCATCATGTAATATTGTTGTTGCTGTGTATAATGATTTCCTGGTCCTGCTCATTTCACTCAGCATGAGTTCATGCAACTCTCTCCAAGCCTCTCTGAAATCGTCCTGCTGGTCGTTTCTTACAGAGCAATAATATTCCATAACATTCATATACCATAATTTATTCAGCCACTCTCCAATCGATGGGCATCCATTCAGTTTCCAGTTTCTAGCCACTACACAAAGAGCTGCCACAAACATTCTTGCACAGGTGGGTCCCTTTCCCTCCTCTAAGATCTCTTTGGGATATAAGCCCAATAGAAACACTGCTGGCTCAAAGGGTATGCACAGTTTGATAACTTTTTGAGCATAGCTCCAAATTGCTCTCCAGAATGGTTGGATCCATTCACAGTTCCACCAACAATGTATCAGTGTTCCAGACTTCCCACATCCCCTCCAACATTCATCGTTATCTTTTCCTGTCATTTTAGCCAATCTGACAGGTGTATAATGGTACCTCAGAGTTGTCTTAATTTGCATTTCTCTGATCAATAGTGATTTGGAGCACCTTTTCATATGACTAGAAATGGTTTTAATTTCACCATCTGAAAATTGTCTGTTCATATCCTTTGACCACTTATCTATTGAAGAGCGGCTTGAATTCTTATATATACAAGACAATTCTCTATATATTTTAGAAATGAGGCCTTTATCAGGACCATTAAATGTAAAGATGATTTCCCAATTTGATGCTTCCCTCCTAATATTGTCTGCATTAGTTTTGTTTGTACAGAAACTTTTTAACTTAATATAATCAAAATTATCTATCTGGTGTTCAATTAAGAGTTCCAGATCTTCTTTGGACATAAATTTATTCCATCTCCACAGGTCTGAGAGGTAAACTATATTACGTTCCTCTAATTTGCTTAGAAAATCACTCCTTATATCTAGATCTTGAACCCATTTAGATCTTATCTTGGTATGTGGTGTTAGGTATGGGTCAAGCCCTAATTTCTTCCACAATAGTTTCCAATTTTCCCAGCAGTTTTTGCTGAATAGTGAGTACTTATCCCAAAAGCTGGGGTTTTGGGGTTTATCAAACACTAAATTGTTAAGGTTATTGCCTAGATTGTCCTGTTAACCTATCCTGTGCCACTGATCGACTGCTCTATTTCTTAGCCAGTACCAAATGGTTTTGATGACCGCTGCTTTATAATATAGTTTTAGATCTGGTATAGCAAGGCCACCTTCATCTGCCTTTTTTTTATTAATCCCCTTGAAATCCTTGACCTTTTGTTCTTCCAAATGAACTTTGCTACTATTTTTTCTAGATCTGTAAAATAATTTCTTGGGAGTTTGATTGGTATGGCACTAAATAAGTAGATTAGTTTGGGTAGTATTGTCATTTTTATTATGTTTGCTCTGCCTACCCATGAGCACTTAATGTTTTTCCAATTGATTAAGTCTGATTTTCTTTGTGTGGAAAGTGTTTTGTAGTTTAGTTCGTATAGTTTCTGACTTTTCCTTGGCAGATAGATTCCCAAATATTTTATCCTATCATCTGTTATTTGGAATGGAATTTCTTTTTGTATCTCTTGCTGCTGAACTTAGTTGGTAATATATAAAAATGCTGATGATTTATGTGGATTAATTTTGAATCCTGCCACTTTGCTAAAGTTGTGAATTGTTTCTAGTAGTTTTTTAGTTGAGTCTCTAGGGTTCTCTAAGTAGACCATCATTTCATCTGCAAAGAGTGATAATTTGGTTTCTTCATTACCTACTCTGATTCCTTTTATCTCTTTTTCTTCTCTTATTGCTAAAGCTAACATTTCTAATACAATATTAAATAGTAATGGTGACAGTGGAAAGCCTTGTTTCACTCCTGTTCTTATTGGGAATGGTCTTAGTTTGTCTCCATTACATATGATGCTTGTTGATGGTTTTAAATAGATGCTACTAATCATTTTAAGGAAAAGCCCATTAATTTCTATACTCTCTAGTGTTTTTAATAGGAAAGGGTGTTGGATTTTATCAAAGGCTTTTTCTGCATCTATTGAGATAATCATATGGTTTTTGTTAGTTTGGTTATTAATATAATTAATTATGCTGATAGTTTTCCTAATATTGAACCAGCCCAGCATCCCTGGTATAAATCCTACTTGGTCATAGTGTACTATCCTGGGCAATCCATTCATTTTTCAGATAAGGAAACTGAGGCCCAGTGAGATTAAGTTACTTATCCAATGTTACACAAGTAATAAGTATCAAAGTTGGAATTTGAACTCAGGCCCTTTAACTCCAGAACCTCTAAAACCAGACAAGATCATATGTTTATGGCAAAAGATAAATATTGAACATATTTGTAAAACAGCTGAAGGCATCTATACTCAATGGATAGAGGGTGGGACCTGGAATCAGGAAGACTTCTCTTCCTAAGTTCAAATCTGGCCTCAAACACTCACTCACTAGCTAGATGAACCTGGGCAAATCATTTAACCCTGTTTAACTCAGTTTACTCATCTGTAAAATGACCTGGAGAAAGAAATGGCAAACCATTCCAATATCTTGTCAAAGAAAACTCCAAATGGGGTCATAAAGTTAGACATAACTGAAACAACTCAATCATAAAAAAGACAGCTGAGATCAGAGGACGTAATTCTAAAATGGACACAATTCTAAAAGCTCATTAAGTAAGGAAAATGATTCCTACATTCATAGGATGTTAAGATCCAGTTAACCCCCAGGAATCTAATGTGGAACTATGCATTTTTATAGATCTAGTTCAAAACCTACTTCTTCTAAAAGTTTCATAGATCTCACTCATATTCCTCATTACAAGAATCCTGGTGTGCTCAGTCTTCTGCAAGACTCTCTGTTCTGTAAACTTCTGAATGTTATATTATTTAGAATAATCAAATAATATCTTATCCCCTGTTATTATTATTAATCTGTTGTCTTTTTTTTATTTTAGTTAGGCAGTTAGGCTGTGTGGTCAATAGAGAAAGTCAGGAAAGGAAGTCAGAAAGACTCATCTTCCTGATTTCAAATCCAATCTTAGACACTTATTAGCTATATGACCCTGAGTAAGTCAGTTAATCTTATTTGCCTCAGGTCCTTATCTGTAGAAATGAACTGGAGAAATTAATGGCAAGTATCTTTGCTAATAAAACTCCAAATGGGGTCAAGAAGAGTCAAACATAACTGAAAACAACTGAACAACATATTTTTCTATTACTGAAAATTTTAAGTTCATCCAGAGGAGCAATTTCTTTACACATTTTAAATCTCTCATAGTATCTAGCAAGGAGAGACAGAGAAAGACAGTGAGGCGGGGGGGGGGGAGAGAGAGAAGGAGAGACAGACAGACAGAGAAACAGAGACAGAGAGAGACAGAGAGGGACAGAGAGAGACAGAGAGAGGGACAGAGAGACAAAGATAGAGAGATACAGAAAGACAGAGAGAAGGGAGGAAGAGAGAGGGGGCAGGGAGAGACAATAAGAGATACCTCTCTCTTAGAAAGTAGAAATCAAGATGAATTCTAGGAGACATTATCCTTTCACCAACACTTACCTAATGAAGCTACCCCATGGTTTGTCATAGGCATAATTGGGGTTTGAACTGTGATAAATTTCAGCAAGGTCAGCAATCTAATGAAGCCTTGCAAGGATATAGAGCATGATATAACGCAATCTGCACTCTTTATGATGAATACAATATCATCACTTTTACCTATCTTCACCCTACACAAAGAATCATTGAATATAAAGAGAAGAAAAAGTAATGTCATATTATAGATTTTCTTAAACTCTGCCTTTGGGCCACTTCAGAGGCATAGACTTTAATCTGCCAAAAGAAAAACTGAAAATAGGAAAACTGAGATATCATAACAAACCAAGTTACAGGTCCATGTTTAAAAGGTGAGATTACTAGCCATCTAGAAGTACTCTATTCTGTTGTTTCATTCTGTTAAGTTTCATTCCATCTTGTCCAATCTCATTCTTTTCTGCAACTGTTCACTAAATGCATACTATTCTATTATACAAAATTCAATAAACAGCATCTACTATGGACCTGCTAAATGTTTGATGTATAAAGAGTGTATATAAAAGCCCTTGTGAAATTTAGTAAGGGAATATAACACAGAATAGAATATGAACAATGGACAAGATAAAAATTTTAAGCTACTTTATAAGTAGATACGTCATGGAATCAGGAGCACCTGATCTGAAATTAAATCTGAAGTATTTACCAACAATTGGGCAAGTCACTTAACCCTAACTGCTTCCCATTTCCAGCCCCCTCCTCAACACCCCCCCAAAAATAGTATTTTGTGAGGCTAAAAGAAGAATGGCGGGGGAAGAGCATGACAGAGAGTAAGAAAGATCCTATGATAGTAAAAGATTTTTGAGTTGAATGTTGAATGGAGAAAACTTAATTAGTACTATTAAAAAAAAATCCTTGCATGAGTGTCCATTTTGCAGTTTCTTGGCTACAGTGAGGAAAGAAGGGTTTGTTCTGCATACTGTTGAGGGCATGGGTGAGTATATTAGAGCAGAAATGGGTGATAAATATGAAAGGACACAGCTTGAGGAATACTGAGCCCATCAAACAGTCATTTTAATAACGCTTACTGTATTTTATCTACTCCTCTGGTACTGAACTGTTTCTGACTTTCTCCCCCGATTCATCTCCCATTGATTTTTGGTTCTCCAATTAAAATCTAGTCTGGCTTTCATTTATATTCACTTGTATTCCAGTGCAGATCATGCCTTTAATTCCCCAAGGCAGAAATTATCCCTAACTTACTTAACCCATCAGCAGTTGTCTTCCAGCTCACCCCAAGTATTTGCAACTAAAGGGGACAGCAGAAGCAAAAACACAGACTTAGGAAAGCACATGATATGTATGTACTAAGGACTAATGTACTAAGGACATGTGGATGGAGTGCAATGCATGTGAAAGAGGTAATTTGAAAGGTTTGGGAATGTGGTGTGGTTCCAACCTCTTCACAATCAAAAACAGTAGATTAAGAAGTTAGCAATTGGTAAATTGGTAAATTACAAAATTAATTGGTAAACAACAAGAACATTTTGAACAATGATGCAATTAGTTTCATATATAAAGAAGATTAATCTGGAAGCAGTGTGAGGTGAGAAGAGGCAAAGGCTAGATGCAAGACCAATTAGGAGGTTATTGAAGTAGTCCAGGCAGTTGATAATTAGAGTTGTAGTAGGATATTGGCAGAAAGAACTAAAAGGAAGGGATGAATAGTAGAGATACAAGAGAAGTAGAATTGGCAGAACTTCCCATTCCCAACCCTCTCCTTAAGCCCCCCCCCCCAAAAAATAGTATTTTGTGAGGCTAAAAGAAGAATGGTGGGGGAAGAGCATAACAGGGAGTAAGAAAGATCCCATAATGGTAAAAGATTTTTGAGTTGAGTGTTGAATGGAGAGAACTTCAGTAGTACTATTTAAAAAAATTCCATGCATGAGTGTCCATTTCAGAGTTTCTTGGATACAGTGAGGAAAGAAGGGTTAGTTCTGTATACTGAACATTGCATGTGAAAGATAAGGAAAAAGAAAGAGTCAAAGATAACCAAGTTTACAAACATATGTGTTTGAGTGAATAGTCAATGAACAGACTAACTAGACTCAATCACGTCTCTGAACATATTTCCTGTGATTTAGAAAAAAAAAATTATTCACTGAAACCATGTAATTATTTTCAGTACTTGTTTAGGTGGGTATACACACATACCATACAAACACACACACACACACGCACACACACACACACACACACACACACAGAGTGGAACATAAATAGTAGAGTAAAGGGGGTGGGAAGTGAAATACTGAGAGACTCAAAAACCCAAATATTCAAATGGATGTGTAATCTTATTTATTCAGAATTCTCTGAAAGGTAACAGATCAAAAAACACACCTATATGCTCATTCTATGACACTCTCATCCATGTTGTACTGAAAATTTGTCATTAGGGGTACATCCAATTTGCTTGAGATCTCCCTCATTTTCTCTTAGTGTCATGTAAGAGAATACCAGAGAAACATACTGAATATCCACCTACCATCCTTCACTATTGTCATATGACTAGTTCATTTTCTCCTTCTATCACACAATTCCTTGTTGACATCATTTGCTAAACTTCTTTAGAGTTTTTTGTTGGTAGTATGCTGTAGACATATTTATCATTCACCTTTCTATTGCTGAGTGATACTCATCTCTAGTTCTTTGAATGTAGGCATTTTTTAGGTCTCACTTCCATTCACCAATACTGCTTAAAATATTCATATGGAAAAGAAGAGATTTTTGCTGTTATGAAAAACTTGGGATCAATCTAAAGATATGAACAGAAAATTTTCAAATGAAGAAATTAAAAAAATTTCTAGTCATATGAAAAATGCTCTAAAACATTATTGATCAGAGAAATGAAAATTAAGACTACTCTGAGGTACCACTACACACCTCTCAGATTGGCTAAAATGACAGGAAAAGATAATGATGAATGTTGGAGGGGAGGTGGAAAAACTGAGACACCAATACATTGTTGGTGGAGTTGTGAAATGATCCAACCATTCTGGAGAACAATATGGAACTATGCCCAATGGACTATCAAGCTGTACATACTGTTTGATCCAGTAGTCTCACTACTGTATCTCAAAGAGATCATAAAAAAAAGAGAAAAAGACCCACATGTGCGAAAATGTTTATAGTAGCACTTTTTATAGTTACAAGTAACTGGAAACTAAATGGACTGAATAAGTTATGGTATATCAATGTAATGGAATATTATTTTTCTATAAGAAATGATCAGCAAGATGATTTCAGAAAAAACTGAAGAGACTTATATGAACTGATGCTGAGTGAAGTGAGTAAAACTAAGAGAA
>JAJPUD010002324.1:39884-84288 GCA_023553655.1 Myrmecobius fasciatus
CTGCATTCATTTTGTTTGTACAAAAACTTTTTAACTTGATATAGTCAAACTTATCTATTTTGTGATTAATGATGACCTCTAGTTCTTCTTTGGTCACAAATTCCTTCCCCCTCCACAGGTCTGAGAGCTACAGGATCCTACATTGTTTCTAATGTTCTAATTTGTTTATAATATCATTCTTTATGCCTAGATCATGAATCCATTTTGACCTTATCTTGGTATATGGTGTTAGGTGTGTGTCAATGACTAATTTCTTCCATACTAGTTTCCAATTATCCCAGCAGTTTTTGTCAAATAGTGAGTTTTTATCCCAAAAACTGGGGTCTTTGGGTTTATCAAACACTAGATTACTATTGTCATTGAGTATTTTGTCCTGTGAACCTAACCTATTCCACTGATCCACTACTCTATTTCTTAGCCAGTACCAAATGGTTTTGGTGACCACTGCTTTATAATATAGTTTTAGATCTGGTACAGCTAGGCTACCCTCATTTGCATTTTTTTTCATTAATTCCCTTGAAATTCTTGACCTTTTGTTTTTCCAGATGAATTTTGTTGTTATTTTTTCTAGGTCAGTTAAATAATCTCTTGGGAGTTTGATTGGTATAGCACTAAATAGATAGATTAGTTTCGGTAGTATTGCCATCTTTATTATATTCACTCGACCTATCCAAGAGCACTTAATGTTTTTCCAATTGTTTAGATGTGACTTTATTTGTGTGGAGAGTGTTTTGTAGTTTTGCTCATATAGATCCTGACTTTCCCTTGGCAGATATATTCCCAAATATTTTATACTATCGATAGTTATTTTGAATGGAGCTGCTCTTCTCAACTAAGACATGTTAATTGTCTACATCCTCTTCTATAATTTAATATTTTTGTACAAACTCAACATGAAGTTTTTTCACATGCATGTTAAAATTTGTAAAGGAAACAATCTTCAAATATCTGGGCATTCCTACATGTATGGCTACCTTTGAATGGTCATAGATCTCTTTCAAGGGATTCTTCAATGTCATAATTTCAGCTAGAAACAAGAGCAACTAGAGAATCTTGTAGTCTATAGGGAATCCCTCCTCATTCTTAATTCTTTACAAAAATGGATTCACTCTACTGCAATAGAAAATATTTTTGGTGAGCATACAGGTCCCTGTTTTATTCTTTGTCTGATATTTATTATCATTGAGTTACTACCCATTTTTTTGTTATTACTTCTTCCAAGGAATTATTCATGGATATGTAGAAGGAAGACAGCTTGTAAAAGAGTCTATAAGGAGTTGCTTTGTTCTATCAAGTCAAATGTCTTTTTGTAATCAACATACAATAAACACAATGAAATTGTATGTTATATATATATATGTATATATATATATATATATACATTTCAGTCAATTGTGATCTGATAAATATGTTTTCTTTTGTTAAATGTTCCTTGTGAAAGCCACAAATGTCCTCAATTCATGGACATATGACTCTCATACAGTTTTTGTATATATCAATAAGTAAATAGGTTTTAAGGTTAGTTATCAAAGTGCTTTAATACAGCTTATTTTGTGTTGATAAAGTTCAAGGTTTTTCCACCCTTTTGTATCTTCTCCTCCTTCAGATGTCATAAGTTCTTGTTCCTCAATGTCTTCATAACTGTTATCTCCCTGGGGGCAGCTGGATGGGGCAGTAGATAGAATAACCAGCCCTGGATTCAGGAGAACCTGAGTTCAAATCTAACCTCAGATACTTAATATTTACTAGCTGTGTTATCCTGGGCAAAGCATTTAATCCTTAGCCTTGCAAAACCAAAGAAACAAAACAAAAAATTTTTATCTCTTGATTCCCAGATCTTCTTTCCATGAATGTGATTCAAATGGGCAGTTTTTCCTATCTTTATTTTTTAGTCCCATTTTAAACACATTTGAGACTATAGTGTTAGGGTCCAATTGGTATATCTTTTTTATTTTTTTCCATTTACCATCATTTCATTTTCATTCTGCAATGCCATAGGGATAGTTTTGCTTAGCTGGATATTTTGTCAAGCTTACTTTAAATGGTTTTCTTTGTTTTGTTTTTGTTTTGTTTCTTATTATCCACTGTTTTTTCTGCTTTATAAAACAATATTGCTTAAAAGACTTTAATTACATAATATATGAAATTATATTATAATTACATATAATAAATAATATATATAAGTATATATTTAAATAAAAAATAAAATAATATTTATATTTTATATAAATGTAGCCGAGCCATAACAATTTTTATGTAAATATAATAATTGCTTTTCTATTAATTTTTCTCTGGAAATAAATCAAATGCTTTTTGTTTTGCTTGTTTTTTTTTTCTTTTTTTTGGTGGGGGCAGGGATGAAATTTCATTGTAGTAACTAATTTACATTTGGTTCAAATTCTGAATAGAATTTTTATAATTGAAGTCAATGTTATTTCTGTTGTCCATTTTCCATTTCTTGGTCAAACAAGAAATTTCCACACTCAAACTTTTTTCCACTTGGGAGAACTTCCTAGAATTTTGTTCTGTCTTCAAGAAAGAACCCAGGGTGACTTTCATACTATGTTGAGGCATTAGAAGAGGATTTGTAGAAGCAAAGACATGCTAGAAAAAATAATGATAGAGGAAAGAAGTTATAGTTGATAATAGATGACTTGAGATGACAACTAACACTTCCTAAAGGTAAGGAAAGTATTCTCAAATTTAAGGTAGAGGAGTAGAATTAATGAATAAAGAATGGACTCTGGAACTCATTTAGATAGAGTAGAAATATTCAGTTTCAATGGGATGAAACAGACTGGATCTGAGGATGGAGAATAAAATTGTAGAAATTATCTTTGATTGGTTCCTGTCTATCAGAACTTATTAGCATTGTAATGTGACTTGCTAAAGATGCCTTTTACAGAAACATCTTCAGGGTTTTAGGATTAAATGTTGCCAAAAACAAAATATCTATGTTGTCATAGTTTCACACTTAGGATCTGAATAGCATTTAACAAGAGCTCATTAAGTATATACTATGTATGTGGCACAGTGGGAGGCCCTGAGGGTAGATTCAATGATGAATAAGATATAACCTTTGCCTTCAAGTTTACAAAATAGTAAGGGAGATAAGATATAGTCAGCTATAAAACAAGGCAGAATGTGATAAGTATGCACATATGCATTGCACCAGGGCAGCATTTTAAACTTTTCAGCATACATTCTTTATTAGCAGAAATTCAATGATCTACTAGATGGATCTACTAGATGGAGTGCTGAACCTGTAGTCAGAAAGACCTGAATTTGAATCCCACCCTCAAATACTTACTAGTTGATTCACACTGGGCAAATCATTGGCTTCAGATTCCCCAATTAAAAATGGGGATAGTAATGGCATTCTCTTCATAATGTTATTCTAAGGATCAAATAAGTAAAACACTGCAAGCATCAAACCATTTTATAGTTGTTACCTATTGTTATTACTATTATTTGTTTTTTCAACAAATATGTGCTGTAAAAATACCTATAATATATAAAGTTTTGTATTCAGTCTCATGGGAACAGCAAGACATTTAAGACCTATTTCCTGTGTTCAAGGAGCAGTTTAAAAATAACTATGATACTATGTATTATAAGAAAAATTCTATGTAAGTCTTTGAAGAGGTATAGAAATAATTTATCAGTAATAGTTAGGAAAGATACTTAAACACTTGGAATTTGAAGTATATGAAGGATGGATAAAATTTTGACAGAGATTTGGAAAGAGGGGAATTTTAGATGGAAGAATTCCCTAAACAAGGCTACAGACAGGGAAGTACAAGGAATATTTAGGGAATGACAAGTAAAAAATTTTGTCTAGAGCATCTATTTGTATTAAGGCATCAATATAAGATAAGGTTGAAAAACTAGGTTAGGTCCCACTTTGGAAAGTCTTGAATGTCCGGCTAAGCAATCAGGAGTTTGTTTTGTGGGTGGCAAGGTTCATTTCAATGCTGTTGTTGTTGCTGACATCATTATTGTTGCTTCAATATTTCAAGGATCGGGAGTTTCATTTGTATGGATATTTTCTTAACTGATTACAGATCTCAAGCCCTCTTCAATCTATTGCTATTATGGTGAAAAAACTCCTTAACTCAGCAACCATTTAACTAGTCTGATCCTTGGTCTGCAGAAATATTACCTATTTTGTACTCAGACCTATCCTAGCTGTGTAGGACCAGTTAGAATCTACATTGTCTGACATAGATTTTCACAACTCAAGGTCACCTTCACATCTAGATATGGCACTAGAGAACTTTAGTAGATGATTGAAATGAGGAAAAGGAGGAGGAAGAGAGGTAAGAGTAATAATAAGTCATATTCATATAGTGTTTCATGGCTCGTGTTCTTAATGGCAATACTCTGAGATAGGCAAGGTGAATCTTGTAGGGTACTAGAGACTAATTTCTACTTATAAAAGCTTCATCACTTGTCATTGGGGCTGCTGAGAACATTGAGGTTGGACTTGCCTTGAAGGAGCATTTATTTGTCTTCTCATATAAAAAGGAAGAGTAAGAAATGAGTAGTGAGCTAGGGAGTGCTGAAAAACTGGAAGGGAAAGAGACTATGGGAATCAAGACCTAGACAGAGACAGGGACAAAGGGACAGAAACAAAGAGGGAGAAAGAGAGAGAGAGAGAGAGAGAAAGACAGAAACAGAAAGAAAGGAGACAAAGATAGACAAAAATAAAAAGACAGAGACAGAAAGCAACAAAAAGAGAGGCAGATAGAGACTGTAATGGGTTTGATGTCCAATGGTCTAGCATACAAGTATACAAAGATAATAGCACCATTTTACAATGAGAAAACTGAGGTTCAGAGAGGTTAAATGACTTACTTATGCTCTCCTAGCTGGTTAATAACAAAGGTAAAACTTGAATCAAAATCAGTGTTCTTAAAGTTTTTTTTAATCAAGAAAGAAATAGAAGCACAAGTATGTTTTAGCAAGACTAGGAAAAATATATAAAACAGATTGGGAATAAGAAAGAAACTGAAGGGGAAAAGATAAATATTTCAGTAATCCAAGAGTAAGGGACTAATGACCTGCAGGCAGTAGGAATGGGAAGGAACAGATATTCTCTCATGTTAGTAGTATGAGAAATTCTTCCTCTTAACTTAGAGAAAGTATTAAAAATGGCTCCAAAGTTTTAGAATATGGTGACCATCTGTATGGTGATAGGTACCATTCAAGAGAAGGAAACTCGTTCAAGGGAGAGAAAATGGCAATTGTGGTTTAATACATTTGATGTGAAGAAATACTATCCAAGTGGATATATCCAGCTGAAAGTGGGAAAATAACTGGTGGTTAGAGAAAAAACTTGAAACCAAGGACAGTAAGAAGATTTCTGAGAAAAACATCATTTTATAGGAAATTACAGTTTAGTGAGATAGGTAAGGCAGATGCTATTTCCCCCATTTAATAGTGATGGTGTTTGAGGCACAAAGATGTTGAGATTTATCTGTAGATGGTTAGTGATAGGACTAGTGTTAGAACTCCTTTCCATAATCTCCAAAGAAATTTTTCACTAGATGTCCTTGAAATTCTTTTGTTTTCTCAGTTCCTACACACTATTATTTTTCCTGGGGAAAATTCACAATTTGTATCTGTGCAGTCTGTAATCATATTACTATTAAAACAATAACTTAAAATCTTAGGGAAACACTCAACCTTAACAAATTTCAAGTCCAATCCCCTCATTTTACAGGTGAAGAAACTGAGACCAAGATACTTTTAAAAATTGTCTAATAGATCCATTAAGACAGATGATGGCGGAATGAAAGAAATCCTCTGGAAGGGTTAGAAGAACATGATTCACCAAGATTTAGGACTGAGCACAGCATCTTATAAAGATTTATGTCAGCACTCTTAAATAGAGGTTTGAGTTGATTCCAGAATACACCTACAGCAAGTTTAAAAAAAGGAAAAAAAAAAAAAAAAAAAAACAAGCCCCCAACTAGGTCAAGCCTGTGGTGGGAGAAGGTAGGGGGAGGGCAACAAGAAGGCAGAGCCTCCTGGACTAAAAAAAATGAAATTCTTGTTTCTAATGTCTCTTCTTCCTATTTCATCTTTACAGAGCCATCCTTTTCCTGTCCTTCTCACTCCCCCGTTTCCCTTTCTTTCTTTCTTTTTTCCCCCTTTCTTTAAATGCAGTTTAATCCCGAGTGTGAACTGATGTAGTTTGTGTGTTAGGGGGAAAAAAATCTCTCTCTTTTTCTGCCTTTTTTTTTCTTCTTCTTCCCTTGGCCCAGTTCATTATTTTTCTTTCTTGTCACTCAGTGTGATAGGTTGAACAGAAGTGCACAGATGAGCACTGAAAACGGTGTCACAAGGCCTTAATCTACTCTTTAATGCCTGACTTCAGAGATGTCATTTATCTTCTAACTGCAGCAGGCATCCACCAACTTTATCTCTAATAATATATTGATGGATTAAAAGGGTCGGGCAGGAGACCGGGCTGGAAAAATTGCTTATTGACATCAAAATACAGTGCCCTCAACCTGATAAACATGGAGGGGCTCGTGTATCTCCCAGAATAGTTGGCGTGGCTATATTTTTTTCCCCTAACATGTTTCCCCCAGGTTCATGGGGTGGTCCAGGAAAATAAACAAATACCAAACATTATTTCAATGCTGACACGGCTGAGGGACACACGAGATATTTTGAGACACACATTTTTAATGTCAGATTTATAAATGCACTGTGGTTATTTATGACACGCTATAGCATAGTCTAGAGTGACTTGAAACACGCACCTATAGGGTATAAATAGCCCTGGAAATATTAGAATATTCTTCTTGAAGGCTATTAAAAGTGGTGGTTCCAAATAGAACCTTTGGACTCTTCTCCTGCTCTATGTTAGCCTGGCCTGGTGGCAAATGAGAAAGGGATGAATTAAGCATCTATTAACTCAAAAGGAAGGGATTTCTTTGTTTTATGCTCTTTTCAGTTCAAAGGTTCATTGACAGTTAAGAGGTTTAAATCTTTAAGATTTCCCCTTTCTTATTCTGTGTCTACACACCCAAACCAGCATGGGGAGTGGCCAAAGAAGTAGGGGTGGGGTGGAATTTGATCAATTGATTTGTAAGTGGCTATTCCCAAATTATTTTCATAGGAGCCTATTGTCTGACTGAATTTAGCAATTTCTTAAAAATTGGTCTGTGTAGAGACATCCCTCCAAAAATATTTCCTTTTTCTATGTGAGATAGTATCTAATACTCAATGTTGTAGATATTCACTCACTTTGAAATTAAAGTGTTGCCTTCAGTCCTTGTTTCCTTTGTTTGGAAAAGCAAGCTCTATCTAACAAATTATTCCCAGAATTGGATTTAGAATGGTAAAATGTAATTTAAATTTACTTCTCTTACTTCTATTATTTAATAGTTTGTCTTTTTTTCCCAGAATACAAATGACACAATATAAGTTGACCAACTGACAGACAGAGGAGAATTTTTCAAGAAATGAATTCTTTGAGTAAATTCTCAGAAGCTCCACATGATTTCAGAAATTCTAATAACCAAAAAGAATGTTTTTCCCCTATACACTGTTCTTGCTTGTATCTAGTCCTCTTAGTCTCATTAAACCAACCAAGTGGTTTGTCCTCTGCCCACCCTTCCCTCTACCTGAAGGAGCCAGGAATGCTGACAACAAACTGTTAATTCCATGCCCTTCAAAATAAACACCTAAATGGTCATTCTTTCTAATGGCTAGGAAGACAACGCAATTCAATTCAATTCTGTTAAATGAGCATTTTAAGCATCAACTGTGTCCAGCAGCACTTTAATACTATAAATTGCTGAGCAGGTATTGATTTTCAATGTTTCTTTACTGGCAATTTCCTAGATCAGTGAAGTCATTGGTCTAGTTTCACAATGTACTAAACAGTGGTGACATAAAGAAAAAAATAATATCACTCCCTGCCCTCAAGGAACTTGTATTCTATGGCAGCAAAAGTATTGAATTTGAGAAAAGAATTTTAAAGAGAAATGAGAAAATAAGACCTCAGACAGGAAAGGAGGGTACCTTTTGAGGAGGAGTGGAAAGGAGGGGAATGAGAAAGCTTTCAGACTATAGATGGGGAACTTCAAAAAAAAAATAAGAAAATTCTGAACTCTGTAATTTAGTACCCCAAAAAGTGATCTAACTGAAACCAGAAGCTTAAAAAAAAGCACAGAATAGCTATTAAGAATCTCTCAACAAATTATTTGGTCATTTATCTATCTATTGTCTATCCATTTATGTATACACATTAGATACTTTCCATTAATTTAAAGGATGAGTTAAAGTCTGCATTTCTCAATCCTACTCCCTATCATACATTCAAACCAAAATTAGTGTAACCTGCTAACAAAACAAGAGCTATTCATCTCTCACTTTTGGATGAAGCTGGGAAGTATAATAAATTTAGAAAGGAATGAATGGAACCTACTCCAGAATAAACAAATTAATCCTTCTTTAATAATTGAGATTGATACATCTTAGACATCCAACCATTCTCAGAGGTTAATCAATAAAAAGACTCAAGACTTTCAACTCCACAAACCAAATAAGATAGTACACATTTGATGGGAGGATTTCCTGTTTGAAGTCAAGAATAAGGGATTATTATTTGGGATTGGAAGTATTCATCATTTTCTCTGCTTAATAATTTATATCCAATTAAATAAAATTTGAATGATGATTTCTAAGCAGTTTATAGAAGTAAGCACATTCCAACTCCCCTAATTGCTCATTTTTTTAAACTCATTCAACAAATATTTTCCATCTTAACACAATATCTGGTCAGAGACAGTATATGTAAAAATATATATAGTACATTGTTAAGCAAATTCTCCCTCTTATGGGAGTGAGGCAATTAGGATGTAAATAAGTTTTATTACATAGAGAAGAGAATACAGGCTATTAAAGCTAAGAAATCAAGATCACTAATATCAATAAATAAACTTGCTCATTGAAGTTCTAAGGTGAAGGTGAAAGCATGACCAAATCAAGATTCCTAAAAGGTACAAAACTGTGATGATGAGCAAGCTTTAGAACCTTACAGAGGCACTAATACAAAATACAAAAAGTGTTGCATATAAAATTGGGTTCATATAAAATTGGAAAAGGAAAGAAAGATGACTTCATGAAGTACCCAGTAATGAGCTATCTTACAATAAGGCATCTTATACAGACAAAAAAAGAAAGGAAGGATAAGAAGAAGGAGGAAGAAAAGGAGGGAGGGAGAGGAGGAAATAGAGAGAATAATGGAGGAGAGAGGGAAGACAGACTGGAAGGGGAGAGAGAAGAGAGTAAAGGAAAGAGAAGGAATGAGAAGAGAGGTAATTGGTATCAGGTCTTTAAAAAGATTTGAGTCCCTTCTTTCTGTCTAATCTTTTGATAGTTTTGGTTAATTCGAGACATCATCAAAAAAGGTCACCAGAATCTAAGCCCTATAGCCAAGTGATCTTGTTACATTACTGAAAAATCCATCTTTGGCCAGAAAATGGAAGATAATTTTTGTGATTTTCTTATTACTCAATTTCTGATATTTCTGGTATTGTGAAATTTCTGTTAAAAATTTCAAATCTCTCAGCAATAATTTTCAAACAACATAGTTACCTTTTACAATGTGAAATGCAAAAAACCTCACTTCTGGCATCATATGGACAGATTCATAGCATAGCTTTTGGTAGTATGTGCATCTACATGCTAGAAAACAACACAAAAGGATAGGGAAGGGGAAAATCTCTTCTTCCATCATGTCTCTAGAGAAACAACTTAGAGAATAAGGGCAAAGGCAAAGTTCACTGCCAGCTTACTGTTTCATTTGAAACCTAATTAATGAATCAATTCTAGTTAATTGGACTTTTCCAGAAGGGGGAGTGTTTATTTCTCTCAAGTTTATATATACTGCCTACCAGCCCTGTTGGATTTTCTTATTAATAAAAAATTTCAGATAATCTAGTAACAAGTTTAAGATACAGTTTTTGTCAAGTACTGAATTATACCTACAGTGCAATCTTCCCCATATATGTTTCCATTTGTGTGCCTCAAGGTGACATTGATGATAGCTCAATTACTTGAGGTATGGATTTCCCTGGAAAAAAATCAATCTCTTCCCACATGATGGCATGAGTAACCTCTCCATTGGATGGCAAAGGCAGCTGCCAGTACAGGGTCCTGATGAACATTAGGTTAGGGCTGACCAGGAGGTTCCAGGACTAAAAACTGGTCAAAGTCTTCAGAGCATAAAATGTAGCATATAGAGGCAAAAAAAAAATAATAGCTTAGCAAAAAAAAGTATAGGAAAAATAACATCATAAGGGTTTCATGTATGAGTATGAAATTAAAGTA
The DNA here is from genome assembly GCA_023553655.1 of Myrmecobius fasciatus. Classification (NCBI taxonomy): domain Eukaryota; kingdom Metazoa; phylum Chordata; class Mammalia; order Dasyuromorphia; family Myrmecobiidae; genus Myrmecobius; species Myrmecobius fasciatus. Next base: position 50,238 of record JAJPUD010002324.1, read on the forward strand.
ATATTCCAGAGTTTCAGGTCAAACAGGTAGTAAGAGGCAAAGCATAATTTGAGAAGACCAATGGGGGTCAAAATAAAGGAATTAAGCAAGGTACATAGAAAGTGTGGCTTTTTAGAAAAATTTGAATTTAGAATCAGATGACTTGAACTTGAATGCCACTGACACTAACTTTATGATTTTGGATAAAATATTTCACATGTCTAGGCCTCAGTTTACTCGTGTGAACAATGAAGGGATTACACTAGTTAGTTGATCTCTAAGATTATTTCAACTCAGCATCTCAGGATCTAAACCAGAAAAAAGTGCAAGTATGAAAGCCAAGAGTCAACATCCAAAGCCCAGAACAGCAGCAACAAAATTAAAAAGATACACAAGAAATAGAATCTGAACAGGAAAAACAAGGGTAATGTCACAGTTCAGTTAACATTTGTTAAATGCCTTTGATGTGCAATTAATTGCATCAACTACTAGAGATACATGTTGGTTTTCCTTCCTCCTCAAAGAAGACTAAAATGATATCACTATGTTAAAATTGAGTTACAATGTGGCTGATTGTGGCTGGTCAGAACAATACAAGCTTAGGATGTTCTGCCACAGGTTGTTCACAAATAGTCCCTATGAACATTTGGGGTGCTCCTCTAACTTTATGCGTCTCACATTTCTTCTGAAATAATTCAGTTCTGCTTTGCTCATAGAGCACCTGTACCACTATCTCCCATACCATATAATCAATTCTAAAGTTCTTAAGAGATACCTTGAGAGTGTCCTTCTGTTGCTTTTTCTGGCCACCTTGTGAGCACTTGCCCTGAGTTCTCCATAAAATGTATTTGGCAAGTGTACATTTGGCATTTAAACAATATGGCCAGTCCAACGGAGTTGTGCTCTCTGCAGTAGAGTTGAATGCTTGGCAGTTTAGTTAAGAAAGGACCTCAGTGTCTGGTACCTGATCCTACTAGGTGATCTTTAGAATCTTCGTAAGACAATTCAAATGGAAATGATTCAGTTTCCTGCCATGGCACTGGCAGACTGTTCAGGTTTCATTAGCATAAGGTCTGCACAAAGGCTCTATAAACCTTCAGTTTGATAGTCAGTCTAATACCTCTCCTCTCCCGCATTTTGAAGGGGAGCTAGGTGGTGCATTGGATCAAATGCTGGTTTGGAGTCAAGAAGATCTGCATTCAAATCCAGGCTCAGATACTTACAAGCTATGGGACCCTGGGCAAGTTACTGAATTACTAGAGATACAAGGATGAAATCAATATAGTTCCCACCCTCAAGGAGCTTACAAGATTCATTAAATTCAGGAAGGTCTGCAAAACATTGTGATTATTGGTAGAATTATTGCTCATAAAAAGGTGGCTCCTCCTATATTAAAATTTGAATGTTTGCAAGAGCTTAATACATATTTCAGTAATGTAGAGTGTGCCAAGTTGAGTAGATTGACTTTTTCCCCCTTAGTATCCTCCAGCAGAAAAGAGAAAAGGTTTTTTACTTTATTTTAAGAATTGAGAAACTACTTGAAAAGGCCATGAACAGATAACCTGTGATTCTCATTCTAGTTTAACTCGAGATCTTATGCTTTGTCATGATGTCTTCCAACACAGAAATGATGCCTTCCAAACAAAAACACAGCCAAAATAATTTAAGAACAGCTGAAGAGGTTGAGCTATATTTTATTATACAATTGGTAAATGCAGGATCTTGGGAATGTTGGGTGGGATATTGAAATGGGGGTGATCAGAAAGTGCTAGGATTAGGAATTGGGTGAAGACTTTGAGGCATAAAATGCAGCATATTGTGGAAACAAAAAATCATATCCATAGGCTGAAGTCAGAATAATATTCCAAGGGCTTCAGGTCAAATGAATATTAAGAAGAAAGTAGATGGCCAGCTAGCAGTCAGCAGAATTGGGTCTGGAATTATAAAGACCTCAGTTCAGTTTTTATCTCACACACCTACTAGTTGTATAACTCTGGACAAAGTTTCTCAGTTTCCTCAACTGTAAAATGGAGATAATAATAGTACTTTCCTCCAAGATCAAATGAAATATTTATAAAGTGTTTAGCACAATGCCTGACATAGAGTAGGTGCTTAATAAATGCTTGTTTCATTCTTTCTAAGTAGATCAATAACCAGAGCAGCTTCCTATAAGAACAGCTAAATAAATTGAGCTTCATTTTGTTTTGATTGGTCAGCCACATATATGCTAAGTGCTCTTAAGAGGATGTTCAGACATTAGTATATGGGAAGCTGAATACTTTATAGCATCCCTCATAAACAATCTCTTCTCTTTTCTAATTCTGCTATAACCCTGGTGCAGACCTTCATCTTCTATCATCTAGATATTGATCCTGTGGATTGGTCTCCTTGCCTCAAGTCTCTCCCTACTCCAATTCAGCCTTCATTAAACTATCAGACCCATATTCCTAAAGGTCACATCTAACCATGTCATCTCCCTATTCAATTAACCATAGTGACTTTCTGTAACTCCAAGGTCAAATACAAAGCACTTTTGATACTCAAAACCCTCCACATCATGGCCTTCTCCTACTTTTCCAGTCTTCTTGCACTTTACTCTTTGCTATGTATTCTGAAATACAGTGACACTGACTTCCTTGTTGTTACTTTTATAAGATATTAATAACATTAACCAATGGCTGATCCTCATGTCTCAAATACTCTCTCTTTTCATTTTTCCTTTCTGATTTCCCTGTCTTCTTTAAAGTACTAGGTAAAATCCTATCTTTGATGAGAGGATTCCTTTTATTATTATTGTCTTTCTTCTATTGATTCTCTCTTATTTCATTTGTACATAGTTTCTTATGTAACTTATTTGTAAAAAGTTTCTGCATGCTGTCTTCTCCATTAGATGTGAGTTCATTGAAAATAAGGATTGTCTTTTGCCTTTTTTGTATTTCCTTAGTATAGGGCCTGGCATTTAATAAGTATTTAATAAATAATAAATGTTACTGAAAAAGTAAACATGAGAAAATGCCAATATGAACTCAGAGTAGAGATTGGCCATAGAACTCAAAAAGAAAATTCTACCTACTGTTCCTGGGTCCTTTATACCTGAATTGATAAGACCTTGTGCAATAGTTCTTAAGGATGTAGAGTGTCCTACTGAGTTGGATAGCAGATTATAAGTGATGATTATATTCCAGTCATTCAAGGGGAGACATTTGAAAATTTGCCCTTTTATCCTACAAATAAAGGAAACTTTTGTGGACCAAGTGAGAACTAACTGTCCATAGTTGGACTATATCAGTGTGCATTTACATTCCCTGAAAAACCTTTGGAGATCAATAAGATAGTAGATCAATGTGTATCTAAATTAAATAAGTATCTTTGATGTGCTGGTATTGATTGAGATCAACTCCAATCAGAACACTGGTGGCAATGATCTAGGACATCTAGGACTTAATATGTGTAAATACTCAGAAAATCTCACTGTGAAAAACTTTTAGGAAAATGAAATTATAAACTGTAAGGGTATGTGTGTGTGTGTGTTTATGTGTATATGTGGGTGTAGGTGAGTGGGTATGGGTGTGGGTGTGTATAACAAAGGAGATAGTAAGAGAGAGAACATTGATTCTTCCATCTTAATAACAGATTTCATAAAGCTTACCTTTGGTGGAACTTCCTTCCTTGAAGAATAAACCTATCTTTTGAAGAAGAAACTTGATGAAAGGAGAATTGAACTCTCAATGTATAAACTAAATAAGGAATTTGTTTAAAAGATCAACACAATATTTTTTTAAGCGCAATCTCAGAAGAGTTCACTTCCAATTTAAAAAAAAAAACACGCTAAAAATCATTTGAAAGAACTGTCTATCTATAGTATAGGAGAAATAACAGTGGTGTAGAACCAAAAAACAATAATACTTAAAATTATACATGACAACAATTATAGTATTAGTATTAATAACATTAACCAATCACTAATTAGAATTAACATTTATTAATGATGAACAAAGCATTAATGATTGATTCATACCATTAATTATAAAATACATGTATACATATTTTTGCTTTTCCAAGAGTGATGGTATAGAAGAAAATTAGAATAATCTGAATGTACTTGTAAATAAAATTGAACAAGAAAATTAAGGTGGACTGATAAAGCATTTCTTGAATTCAAGATTACCTGAACCATTGGCAAGCTAATGATTTTTAATATTGCCCTATGTTCTAGATCCTATCAGATCTCTATGGAAGAGAAAGACAAGAAGATAACTTTCATCTGCCTAGCAAGATTGAATAAATTTGAATGTATACCCCAAGGAATCTTAAGAGTGCTATTCTCATTTCAATGGTTTATAAAAAAAAAAAAAGTAGTTGGAAACATGAATACTTATAACTCTACTAAGCCATTCTCTGCCTCATTTTTCACTTAGTTTTAATAACTAATACTGCGTCAATCACACTTCATTACAATTCACTTGCATATCATCACTTCCCTAATGTCATGATCCTCTTCAATAATAAAAGACAAATAACAGTTTCTATAAGTAAAAGTTTCTATTAGAACTGGCCAATTGGATAACACAGTTCTTTCCTTTCTTTTTTTTCCCTTTTCTTTTCCTTCATCTATATAGGGCATCATACCCTTATCTGTGGGTGTCCTGCTCAAAGGACTGTAAATTTTGATCATGGAAACCTCCCAAAAGATCTTGGTGTTTATGGATTAGATATTTTTTCTTTTTATTTTTTCTTAAAGATGATACCTTAAACCCAAATCACTCTGGCTCTCATTATTTGGCCAATAATAGGTTCCTGGCCAAGCCCCATTTGATCATTGGTTTTTGAGGGTTTTTTTCACTGTCTAGTTTTTATTTTTTTATTAAAGTTTTTTATTTGCAAAACATATGCATGGGTAATTTTTTTTAACATTGACCCTTGCACAATGTTCTGTTCCAAATTTTTCCTTCCTTTCCTCCACTCCCTCCCCTAGATGGCAGGTAGTCCAATACATGTTAACTATGTTAAAATATGTGACAAATCCAATATATGTATACATATTTATACAGTTATCTTGCTGCACAAGAAAAATCTGATCTAGAAAGAAAAAAATCTGAGAAAGAAAACAAAATGCAAGCAAACATCAACAGAAAGCATGAAAATGCTATGTTGTGGTCCACACTCAGATCCCACAAGCCTCTCTCTGGGTGTATATGGCTTTCTTATTTTCAATTTTATTAATCTCCCCTTTTATTTTCAGAATTTCAAATTTGTTCTTTTTCTAGATTTTTTAGTTGTAAGCCCAATTCATTGATCTTCTTTCTCTATGTTATGCAAGTAAGCATCTAGAGATATAAAATTTCCCCTTATAACCACTTTGACTGTATCCACAAATTTTGGTATGTTGTCTCATTCTTCTGGATGAAATTATTGATTGTGTCCATGATTTGCTATTTCACCCACTTATTCTTTAGGATTCGATTCTTTAATTTCCAATTAACTTTTGGTCTATTTTCTCCTGGCCTTATATTGCATGAGATTTTAATGGCATCATTATATCCTAGGCTCAGTGGTTTACAATTTGTCTTTTACAAATGGCAAATCTGCCAAACCACCTGCTTGCAACCAAGGCTTAGTGGCCTAACAGCCTCACAGAAAGTTCCCAGGTCCCTGGAAACTGCTACACTCTGAGTCCTGGCCCAGCTTCCTGTCTTGGTTTCCCTTCACTGTGGTCTAGGCTCAATAGACTGTCCCAATGCCCGATTGAAACACACCTGTTCTGAAATTCTTCTAAGGTAACTTCTTCTTGGAATGTGTTGTATTTCAAATATTTGGGGGTGCTTTGACTCCAAAACCAGTTTAGAGGCTTAATCTGTTGTTGGTCTGAGAGAAGGTCAGAGAAGGTCACAGTCATGTCTGCTTTCTGCCATCTTGACTCCGCTCCCAACATTGATCATTGTTTGGGCCCTGATTGGCTCAGAGTGAATGTAAATAACAATTTCTTCTATTTTAGTCAGAAACCCTGAGGATCTTTCCTTCCCACATTTTTTTTTTTTTGCTTATTTGTTAAGAGGGAATTCTTTGCTTTATTTCTTCCCTAGTTTTAATCACCAATTGGGTTTTGCCTCAATCAAACTAAGATGCATTAAAGATCTTAACTTAAAAAGGCCAAGGTTTCTCACTGCATACAGGGCCATCTATATTAATGTATATCTTGGCACTGAACCCATATGGTTCTGAAAGAGAAACTAAAGCTGGTGACTTTCTAATTCATTTGTATTTCATGGCCTTATATGCCATATGTCATAGTCCTCTTCAAGAACAATTTTGATAAACAAAAACAACTTTAAAATAACTCTCTCACATTTTCTTTGTGGAAAAAGTTGGATGAAATATTTAAAAAAAGACTAATGAAAGTATAAGACTCATTAGAAGTGGTATAACATTGTCAATTGATAAAGGCCAGTTTTACAAGGACTAACAGATAGGTGAATCATGTAGTGAGCCAATAAAGAGCAAGCAGTTATCTAAAGAAAGGATTTTTACCACCTAATGATATCTCATGAACCTCAATGAATTAAAGGCTCTTTGAGGATTTGATAGTTGTCATCACAAATTGCTGTCATTGCTAAACCTCTCTTATTTCACTTGTGGATATTTAAAAAGACCAAGAAAGTTCAACTTGCTCTAATCACTTCAAGGACATTTAGAAATTGTTCAGTATGCTCAATATTTGGTCATTTGTATCACACATACACACATGCAAACTTGAACAAGCATTTTGGCCCATAAACTGAGAACTAGTTTGTAAGATGGAGAAGCAATCTTCTATCAAGACAATGACCTTCACCAGAAAATTATATTTCCCAGTAAAGGACATACTGACCAATATTCTCTTGTACAAACTAAGTTCTTGGTTTTGGAGTAGTCTATCACTGAGAAGTTCAAAGACATTCAGAAATGTGACTAATTACAAAATAGAGAAAAACTTGGGAAAACCTCTATGAAATGATGCAGTAAGGAAAATAGAGCCAAGAGAACAAAATAGACAATTAGTATAATTACATAAAATATTAATTTATTTATTAAATTTAAACATTAGTTATAAAGATTAATAGATAAATAATCTAAGTCCCAGGAAAGCTGGTAATGAAATTCACGTTCTTAATTTCAAAAAAGAAATGGAAAGGTAATGACTGTCTCAGACTTTCTTTTATAGTTTTAGTTTAGTACATGGTGTAGTTACAAGGTGGAGGAGGTAAACAACAGTGGTAGAATAACAAAAGACAGCAATAAATAAAAATGTATATGAAAACCAAATTGTTTTAACATGAGTTCCAGTTCTAAATTCTATTACCTTCACTTGGGGTTGAACAAGTAAGGGCTCTCAAACAAGACATGACTTGTAGTTGGTAAATGTAAATAACATAGGCAGAAAATCTCTCATCTGAAAAGTCTTCATCCTTCTTGTACAGTGAATCAGGCAAGGTCATACTTATAGCTTTGCCCCCAAATTAATATTTAATCCATTCAATTTAGTTAAATGGTGTGTTAACTATTATGTAGGTAGAACATTGAACATTTTGATGACCAACTCATCAAGGAGCTTCATTAAATGTTTTGACATCACATAAGTGCAATGGTGACAGGTTCAGGTTGACACTAATGGTTACTGCTGATTGGTTCCATTAGTAGAAATATAAAACAGCTCTATAAACAGATCAGTTTTAGCCCTACTTGAACAGAGGAAAAAATAAGGACATGTCTTCTATGCTAGCAAATTAATAGAAGAAAAAGAAATAAAGAGTATCATGCCTTTTTAAATCATAGAAAATTCAATTTAGAAGAAACCTTAGCATTTCTTTGGTTCTACTTAAGATTCTACTTAAACAAAATGAAGAGTTTGTATAGTTATAAATATGTTCCTAGAATTTTGCAGATAATTACCACATTTCAAATAGCATATTCCCCATGACCTCTTTTTTCTATATAAAAATATGTGAGTAAAAGGGCATACTTTTGATAAGTAAATATGTATATACATATATTATCATGTATAACAGATATACAGGAAAGAAACTGAGTTCAATAAGAATGGTGGATCAGGTGAAAGGTTGGGTGATGAGTATGAGATCAAGGAATTAAAGAAAGTAGAATTTTAAGAGAAGAAAAATGAATGAAAAATAAATTGGGGAGAGGAGGCAAGATAGGGAATATGAGGAGATATGAAGGACAGATAGGAAATACTGAAGGGAAAATATTAAATTGAAAAAGGAGGCAAAATCAGATAAGAAAAATGTTGTGAAGAGAAATGAAAAAAGAATGGTCTTAAAGGAAAAATAAACTTTCCCCTCAAGTATTAAACACTGTAGGAAATTTAGAGGGAAAGCATGCTGTAAAAGTCTACAGGAAAAATGTAGCAAGGTTGTAAGAGAAAGGAAAAGTAGAAAATAAAGTATGAACCCCAAAAAAGAAGAGAAAGAAGAAAAGATCCAAATTGTGATTGAGATTATTAAATATTTTAATGACTGCAAAGATTTTGGATATTCTAGAAAGTCATTCTTGTTCAACAAATATTTGATAGAACAAACATTTATTAAATGATTATTATGTTCAAGGCACTCTGTTGGATGCTAGGAATTAAATTTAAAAAAAAAAACAGAATAGTCCCTATTCTCAAGGAGTTTACACTTTACTGGAACAACATTCACTAATGACTTTCCATACATTTTAGCTTCTTTAAGCATTATTCCATTTTTGGTAACTAATGATTCATAGCTAATGAGGATCTACCTCAAGGGTCTACCAACTCATCACAATATTAATTTACTTTGGACTTTTTCAGTTCACATTTCAATCCTTCTTATTTCCATTATTTATAGACTTAAAAATCAAGAAGCATTTGTTTTTATACAGAAACATTCAAATTATCTACACAAATGGACACATTTCCACAAATGGACAAATGAACACATACAATTATCTAGATAGTTCAGGCATTGAAACACTGTAACTTAGGGAAAAGGCAGTAGAGGAGTAAAGAGAAAGGCTCTCCTTAAATCTTCATATTGGTTCCATCTAACCACTTTACACAAACCAAGAGTCCTTAGCCAAATTTAAACTCCTGTTAAAACATAAAAGAAATGTCCAAAAAAAGTATACTACTAAACTTATTTAAGCCTTAGTGCCTGTTTGGGGTTTTTCTCCAACCTTACATGTGAAAATTTATAAAGTTGTTTTGAATTATAAATTTCTAAGAAAGCTTGCTGTAACCTATGATGAATAGCCAAATTGTGGGAAATCCTTACTTACAACTGTGTAGAATTCCAATTTTGTTTTTGTTTTGTTAAGTATTTTTGAGTTGTTGTAGATAAATCTATTTCATACAAATAGAAAATTTGTTTTTCCTTGATTCATGCCAATGATTTATAAGAAGATTCTGGAAGAGAAAGGGAGGTTGATGACTTTGTGCCACTTTTTCTCACTTAAATTTGATTCACATGTGAATCAATATATACAGTATATATGTATACATATGCACACATTACATATATAAACACATAAATAAATATGTATATGTATTTTTACATATGTACCCATCTATGTATCATAATAGATTCAAAGCAGATAGTTGATTAGTTTTTAGAACTATCATAGAAATTCACTATCATAGAAAGGAATTTCAATAATTACTTAATCAATGAAATCTATCAAAATTAATCTCCATTGGTATAAAATTTGAGATTTTAGGGTTATCTTCATTCTGTGATGTTACAATTGAGTAGGACTTGCACAGAAACATAAATATAGATACTAGATCATTTATCAATAAATATTCATTAAGCAACTACTATGTACCAAACACTATACTAAGTACTGGGGATACCAAAAAAAAAAAAAAAGATAAAATCTAATGTAAGAAATCACAAATATATACAAAAATAACCTACCAGAGAAGATAAGTAAATATATATATAATAGTGAATAGTTTCTGACAGGATTAAAAGAGAGATCCAGGTAAATTGGTCCTCAGAAAATTTGAAGAAAAACAAGAAAACTCACTTTTGGAGGGATCAAGGAAGGCTTCCATCCTACTTTTTCTCTCAGAGTTGAGCAGTGAAAAGGAAGATTAGAGATAGGATGATAGTTTGAGATTATGGCAGAAAGTTTAAGGAAGAGAAAATATTGTGGTTTTAAGCGATAATAATAGCTAATAGTAATGCTTTAAAATTTACAAAGAACTTTACAAATATTGTCTTATTTAATCTTCACAATAATCCTGAGAGGAAAATGCTATGGTTATTCTCCTATATTTGAGATAACTAGGGCAGTTAGAATTTAACTGATTTGCCCAGGGTGATGTTACTAATAAATATCTGAGGTCAGATTTTAATTCAAGTCTTTCTGACTCCAGTTCTAGGGATTTATTCACTGCACTATACAGCTATCCTCTTAAAAAGGAAACCAGTGCATAAAAAAGAGATAACTATAGATACACTCCTGGAGAAGAAAGAAAAAAATGGATCAAGATCATGGATAATTAGCCTTGGCACCTTATCCTATGCGAGTTGTCAAAGCAAGAGAGAATATTATGAACAGAGAAGTTCTGAGATGTGGAGGACAGGAAATGAGGGAGCTTGATATTTTCAGTAAAAGAAATGTAAGAGAAGAGAACAATCTTATTAGACTGGACTGGACTGAGTGAACTGTGAAGTAAGGTAAGAGAGGCAAGAACAGGTATGACACACTGAAAAAATATAGAGGGATGAAGGAATCAAGGGCTGCAATGAATACAAAAAGCAGATTTAGGAGGAGATTAGTTGAGAAATAAAAGGACAGAAATTTTTTTGGAAGTAGAATTTCATTCCATGTGTAGCATCTTAAACTTAGGTTGCTTCAGGTAATTTAGAAGCCTAAACTATGACCATTCCTGTGAATGGAGGATTTAGAACAGAATGAAATCATGAGAATTTAAAAGACTAATGAACTAGGAAATCATAATTTTAGAAGGGCATAAATGTGAATTTTAAAGTCATGAAAAATAATGTCAGAAATCAGGATAGAGAAAAAGACAATGAGGAAGAAGAATGCATCTGAAAGTCAAATGGTGGCATCATGGATCTATACAGAGTCTATATAGTCAGATATTTTGAACTTCAAAAGAAGAGAGGTTTCTGGGTCATGGAGAGAGAAGAAGAGCCTAGGAATGGAAATGAATAATTTTCACTCCTGGTGGTGCATGTGAGTGGTGCATGAGAAAAGAAATGGGTAGCACTGGAAATGGTGGAAAGGGAAGAGGAATCTTCAAAGGTAAAGATTTTGATCAGTGCATGAAAATGAAAAAAAATGCAAGGTGAAAATTTTGAAGATACAAGGGAATTTTATGTGTTTTTTTTAAAACAATATTGGAAATTCACAGAATATAGTGGAAGAGAAGGACAGAAGAAGACAGGAATAATACTCAAGGATAAGACAGATCCTTTTTAAAGCCTGCCTGTATATAATAGGATCTTGGGATATAATACTGTATAATCCACAGTGTATTCTATGCTTGACAACTATACAGCAGTTATTTCCAATCTATGTACTTTATGGTGCCTACATTGTGCTTATGTGGTAGTCACATGTCTTTATTGATGCTTACTTTATCATTGTTGCCCAATGGAAAATTGATGTTTATGGAGAATTAAAGAAATATAGCTCTTTATTGACCAACTTTTTATTCATAAAGTCTGTAAATTTACTGGTTAATGAACATAATTATAAAATAACCTATAGAGAAATTTGCTTTCCAAAAAAAATTCATAAAGACTCTGTAGCTTCACTGGAGCTTTTCACTTCCTAATACTCTAAATGAGTTCTCTGATAGTTTAAGAAGTTTATGAATAATTTGTGAGTGACCTGTTTTCCTAAGCCAGGCTTTAAGTATCTCTTTGCTTAGTGGACTGCTGTTTCTGCCTCCTGCTGCTCTGTTAAACTTTATAGCTTTGCCCTGAAGCTCTGCAATTTTAGAATCAAAGTAAAGCTTTACTTTCATATAATTAGTATTTTTCTCTAAATTAAGATATTTTTACTTTATCTGGAAGTAGAGGAAAGATTATCTTTGTTGAGCCTCTAAATTAAACTGTAGGGTAGAACCACTTTATGATACAATTTATTCATCTGACTGGTTTATCAAAAGATTTTTGATTCAGACACAGGTGTACATTCAAGTAAAACAAGTTTATTTACCTAAGATTTGTCTGTATAAATTTCACTATCCTTTATATACTTTTGTTACTCTTTTTCTTTTTTTTCTTTCTTTTTCTTTTTTTTTTTTTACAAAATAAGCTTTATTAATGCTTCTTATTTTCACATCACATTCATTTTTGCTGATTTCTAACAAGGAAAATGGTTAAGCAAAATCCATCATAATGATATGTACATTTCATACAGGTAGTCCCCCACCTCTCCAATGAGAAGAAAGACATGTATTACATCATCTGTTCTTTAGGACTGAGATTGATCTTTATAATCAATGAGAGTTTGATTGCCTTTTGTTAGCAACTTTGTTGTCATATTATTCTCTTGGATTTGCTTTCTTCACTTTGAATCAGTTTGTAAAAGTTCTATGCTTCTCTGAATATCTGATATGAATCTTATTAAGCCATTATGATTTCCTCAGAATTTTTTAAATTTATGGCTACTCATTTTCTGCCCAGGTTTTGGTTGCCAGAAAAAGTACTTTTATGAATATTTTGTCATATTTGGAATTTTTCTTTCTCTCTTTGACTGCAATGAAACATGACCTGCTAATGAAATCACTAGCCCAAAGGGTGCAAACATTTTAGTGATTTTTCCCCACATACTCCTAAATCATTTCCCATAATAAGTAAAGAAGTCCATAAATACTTCTATCATATTCCCACTGTGTATTTGTATGCCCATCTTCCTACAGATTCTTCAGTATTATCTATTTCCATCTGTTATCATGCAGGTTATTTTGAGAGATAGGAGATTAAAATCAGTTTTTAAATGAAAACTTTATTACTATTGGCTATTTGGAATATTTTTCATACAAGCATTTATAGGTTTTAATTATCATTCTGAACCTGTTCATGTGCAATGAAGAATGGCTCTTTAATTATACACTTTTATCAATTATCTAAATATCTTAAATTCCAAATTTTTATCAGAGATAAATGTTGAAAAGATTTTTTCACTTATAATTTGTCTTCTAGCTGCACTGATTTTGTTTATGCAAAAGGTTTTTATTTAATTTTTTTTATTAAAGCTTTTTATTTGCAGAACATATGAATGATTTTTCTACATTGATTTTTGCAAAAAAATTTTTTGTTCCAAATTTTTCTCCTCCTTACCCCCACCCCTCCCCTAAATGACAGGTAGTCTAATACATATTAAATATGTTAAATTATATGACAAATCCAATATATGTATACATATCTATACAGTTATCTTACTGCAGAAGAAAAATCAGATATAGAAAGAGAAAAAAAAACAACCTAAGGAGGAAAACAAAATGCAAGTAAATATTCACAGAAAGCACAGATCCCACAGGCCTCTCTGGATGTATATGACTATCTTCATTGCTGAACAATAGGAACTGGTTTGATTCACATCATTGTTGAAGAGAATCATGTCCATCAAAATTGATCATTGTATAGTCTTGTTGCTGTGTATAATGATCTCCTGGTTCTGCTCATTTCACTTGGCAACAGTTCATGTAGGTCTCTCCAGGCCTTTCTGAAATCATCTTGTTGGTCGTTTCTTATACAACAATAATATTCCATAACATTCATATACTATAATTTATTCAGCCATTCTCCAATTGATGGGCATCCATTCAGTTTCCAATTTCTTGCCACTACAAAAAGGGCTGCCACAAACCTCTTTGCACATGTGGGTCCCTTTCCCTCCTTTAAAATCTCTTTGGGATATAGGCCCAGTAGAAACACTGCTGGGTCAAAGAGTATGCAAAGTTTGATAACTTTTTGAGCATAGTTTCAAATTGCTCTCCAGAATGATTGGATCCATTCACAATTCCACCAACAATGTGTCCCAGGTTTCCCACATCCCCTCCAACATTCGTTATTATCTTTTCCTGTCAGCTTAGCTAATCTGACAGGTGTGTAGTGGTATGTCAGAGTTGTCCTAATTTGCGTTTCTCTGATTAATAGTGATTTGGAGCACCTTTTCATGTGACTAGAAATAGTTTCAATTTCTTCATCTGAAAATTGTCTGTTCATATCGTTTGACCATTTATCAGTTGGAGAATGGCTTGATTTTTTATATATTTGAGTCAATTCTCTATACATTTTAGAAATGAGGCCTTTATCGGAACCTTTGAATGTAAAAATGTTTTCCCAATTTATTTCTTCCCTTCTAATCTTGTCTGCATTTGTTTTGTTTGTAGGAAAACTTTTTAACTTGATATAGTCAAAATTATCTATTTTGTGATTAATGATGACCTCTAGTTCTTCTTTGGTCACAAATTCCTTCCTCCTCCACAGATCCCACCTTATGTTCTTCTAATTTGTTTATAATATCATTCTTTATGTCTAGATCATGAATCCATTTTGACCTTATCTTGGTATACAGTGTTAGGTGTATGAAAAAGTTTTTTAATAATAATAATATCTAAAATTAGCATAATAATTTAAGGTTTAAGATTTAAGTATGTTTTACATATCATTATTTCATTTTATCCTCACAAAACCCTGTGAGGTAGATTTTGTTTTTTCATTTTATGAAATCTTTTATCACTCATCACATCACTTTTTTTGTTTTTTTCAAAATAATAGCTTTTTATTTTTAAGACATGCAAAGATAGTTTTCAACATTCACCCTTGCAAACTTTGTGTTCCAAATTTTTCTCCCTCCCTTCCCCTTACCACCTTCCATAGACAACAAGTAATTTAATATAAGTTAAATGTGCAATTCTTCTAAATATATTTCTAAATTCTTCTAAACATTTTTATCATGCTGCACAAGAAAAATCATATCAATGGAGAAAAAAGTGAAAAAGGAAAAAAATCAAGCAAACAACAACAAAAGAGGTGAAAATATTATGTTGTGATCCATATTCAGTCTCTGGATGCAGATGGCTCTCTCCATCACAAGTCTATTGTAATTGGCCTGAATAACCTCTTTGTTAAAAAGAATCAAATCCATCATAGTTGATTATCATATAATATTTTTGTTGCTGTGTACAATGTTCTCTTGGTTCTACTCATTTCATTAACATCAGCTCATATAAGTCTCTCCATACCTTTCTGAAATCATCCTGCTGATTGTTTCTATTGAACAATAGTATTCTATTACATTCATACACCATAATTTATTGAGCCAATCCCAAACCGAGGAGCATTCCCTCAGTGTCCAGTTCCTTGACACTAAAAGAAAGGCTGCTACAAACATTTTTACACATGTACAGAATCTCTTTGGCACACAGACCCAATAGAAACACTACTAGGTCAAGTGATATGCACAGTTTAATAGCCTTTTAGGCATAGTTTCATATTGCTCTCCGGAATGGTTGGATCAATCCATAACTCCATCAACAATGTATTAGTGTCCCAGTTTTCCATCTCTCCTCCAACATCAATCATTATCTTTTCCTGTGATCTTAGCCAATGTGAGAACCAATTCATATAACTAGAAAAGACTAATTTCTTCATCTGAAAATTGACTATCATATTCTTTGGCATTTATCAACAGGAGAATGGTTTGCATTCTTATAAATTTCAGTCTATTCTCTATGTGTTTTAGAAATGAGGCCTTTATCAGAAGCCTTGGATGCAAATTTTTTTTCTGGTTTCCTGCTTTCCTTCTAATCTTGGATGAATTGTTTTTGTTTGTACAAAACCTTTTTAATTTAATATAATCAAAATTATCGATTTTGCATTTCATAATGTTCTCTAGTTCTTCTTTGGCTATTCATTCCTTCTTTCTCCACAGATCTGAGAAGTAGACTAGACCTTGTTCTCCTAATTTGATTATAGTATCATCCTTCATGTCTAAATCATAAACCCATTTCTACCTTATCTTGGGCCTTATCTTGGGATATGTCCTGATCTCTTCAATATGCAAGTTACAGTTCAAAGGCCAGATATAAAAGGTCAAACAAAAATTCTCAAATGGTATCTGAATAAAATAAAATTTGATAAATCTGTTGATCCAGAAATAATAGCTTGTGGTACAGTTGTATTTTCTGGAGCAGAGTTAGAGAAACTTGTGAATCAAGCAGCATTAATAGCAGATATTGATGGGAAAGATATGGTTCCATGAAGGAACTGGAGTTCTCCAAGCATAAGATTTTATGGATATTTAATGTAGAAGTGTAGAAATTGATAATAAAAACAAAATCATCACTGCATATCATGAAACCTGGCCATGCTATTATTGCATATTACACTAAAGAAGCCATGCCTATCAACAAAACTATAATCATATCAAGAGGATCAACACTTGGAACATAATGTCACTTCTACCTGAGAATAATAGATGTAATGAAACCAGGTCCCAGTTACTTGCACAAATGGATCTTAGTATGGGAGGAAGGGTTGCAGAGGAACTTATATGTTGAGATTGACCATATTACAACAGGTTCTTCTAGTGACTTTGATAATGCTACTAAAATAGCAAAGCAAATATTTATTCAATTTGGAATAAGTGAAAAGTTTGGAGTCCTGACACATACTCATACAGGGAAATTAAGTCCAGAAATTCAATGTGCTGTTGAACAAAAAATAAGAAAATTTCTAAGGGACTTATAAGAACCCACAAAAACCATTTTGAAGACTTGCAAAAGAGCACAAAATCTAGTTGCTTTTTGACTTATGAGACTTTGGATGCCAAAGAAATTCAAATTGTTCTTGAAGAGAAGAAACTGGAAGTGAGATGATGGATTCATACCGGATTTTATTTGCAAAAGGGTAAATCTTTAAGTGCAGTAATCTCCTTATGCAATAACTTAATAAGTGTGAGTTTTGGTCAGTGCCTGGTTTCTGCCATACTATTTTCCAATTTTCCCAGCAATTTTTGTCAAATAGTGACTTCTTATCCCAGAAGCTGGAGTCTTTGGGTTTATCAAACACTAGATTACTATAGTCAATGACTATTGTGTCTTGTGAACTAACCTATTCCACTGACCAACTACTGTATTTTTTATATAGTCCCAAATGGTTTTGATGACCACTGTTTTGAAACATAGTTTTAGATCTGCTACAGACCTTCATTTGCACTTTATTTCATTAATACCCTTGAAATTCTTGACCTTTTGTACTTCCAGATGAACTTTGTTATTATTTTTTCTACATCTATAATGTAATTTCTTGGCTGTTTGAATGCTATGGACCTGAATAAGTAGATTAATTTAGGTAGAATTTTAATTTTTATTATATTAGCTCAACTTACCCATCAGCATTTGATATTCTTCCAGTTGTTTAGATCTGACTTTATTTGTGTGGAAAGTGTTTTTTAATTGTGTTCATATAGTTTCTGATTTTTCTTGACTGTTAGATGCCCACATATTTTACATTATACAGTTATTTTAAATGGCTTACCCATGAGCTCTTGATATTCTTCCAATTGTATAAATCTGACTTTATTTGTGTAGAAAGTGATATGTAATTGTATTCATATAGTCCTTCACTTAGTTTCCCAAATATTTTATATTCTCTACAGTTATTTTAAATGGAATTTCACTTTCTATCTTTTGCTGCTGATAAAGAAACATATAGAAATGCTGATGATTTATATGGATTTATTTTGTATTCTGCAACTTTTCTTTTTTTTACCTATTGTATTTTTTATTAAAAGCTTTTTATTTACAAAACATATGAGTGATTTTTCTACATTGATCTTTGCAAAAACTTTTTTTCCCAAGCTTTTCCCCTCCTTCCCCCCAGCCCCCACCCCTAGATGACAGGTAATCTAATACATGCTAAATATGATAAATTATATGACAAATACAATACATGTATACATATCTATACAGTTATCTTACTGCACAAGAAACATCAGATCTAGAAAGAGAAGAAGAAAAAACAACCTAAGAAGGAAAACAAAATGCATGGAAATATTCACAGAAAGCGTTAAAATGCTGTATTGTGGTCCGTACTCAGTTCCCACAGGCCTCTCTCTAGATGTATATGACTATCTTCATTGTTGAACAATAGGAACTGGTTTGAATCACATCATTATTGAAGAGAACCATGTTCATCAGAATTTATCATTGTAGTCTTGTTGCTGTGTATAATGTTCTCCTGGTTCTGCTGATTTCACTCAGCATCAGTTCATGCAAGTCTCTCCAAGCCTCTCTGAAATCCTCCTGTTGGTCATTTCTTACAGAACAATAATATTCCATAACATTCATATACCATGATTTATTCAGCCATTCTCCAATTGATGGGCATCCTTTCAATTTCCAGTTTCTTGCCACTACAAAAAGGGCTGCCACAAACATTTTTGCACATGTGGGTCCCTTTCCCTCCTTTAAGATCTCTTTGGGATATAGGCCCAGTAGAAACACTGCTGGGTCAAAGGGTATGCACAGTTTGATAACTTTTTGAGCATAGCTCCAAATTGCTCTCCAGAATGGTTGGATCCATTCACAGTTCCACCAACAATGTATCAGTGTCCCAGTTTTCCCACATCCCCTCCAACAGTTATCATTATCATTTCCTGTCATTTTAGCCAATCTGACAAGTGTGTAGTGTTATCTCAGAGTTGTCTTAATTTGCATTTCTCTGATCAATAGTGATTTGGAGCACCTTTCCATGTGACCAGAAATAGTTTCAATTTCTTCATCTGAAAATTGTCTGTTCATATCTTTTGACCATTTATCAATTGGAGAATGGCTTGAATTTTTATATATTTGAGTCAATTCTCTATATATTTTAGAAATGAGGCCTTTGTCAGAACCTTTGGATGTAAAAATATTTTCCCAGTTTACTGCTACCCTTCTAATCTTGTCTGCATTCATTTTGTTTGTACAAAAACTTTTTAACTTGATATAGTCAAACTTATCTATTTTGTGATTAATGATGACCTCTAGTTCTTCTTTGGTCACAAATTCCTTCCCCCTCCACAGGTCTAAGAGCTAAACCATCCTACATTGTTTCTAATGTTCTAATTTGTTTATAATATCATTCTTTATGCCTAGATCATGAATCCATTTTGACCTTATCTTGGTATATGGTGTTAGGTGTGGGTCAATGACTAATTTCTTCCATACTAGTTTCCAATTATCCCAGCAGTTTTTGTCAAATAGTGAGTTTTTATCCCAAAAACTGGGGTCTTTGGGTTTATCAAACACTAGATTACTATTGTCATTGAGTATTTTGTCCTGTGAACCTAACCTATTCCACTGATCCACTACTCTATTTCTTAGCCAGTACCAAATGGTTTTGGTGACCATTGCTGTATAAAATAGTTTTAGATCTGGTACAGCTAGGCTACCCTCATTTGCATTTTTTTTCATTAATTCCCTTGAAATTCTTGACCTTTTGTTTTTCCAGATGAATTTTGTTGTTATTTTTTCTAGGTCAGTTAAATAATTTCTTGGGAGTTTGGTTGGTATAGCACTAAATAAATAGATTAGTTTAGGTAGTATTGCCATCTTTATTATATTTGCTCGACCTATCCAAGAGCACTTGATGTTTTTCCAATTCTTTAGATCTGACTTTATTTGTGTGGAGAGTGTTTTGTAGTTTTGCTCATATAGATCCTGACTTTCCCTTGTATTCTGCAACTTTTCTAAAAAAATTTTCTGGCTGAGGCAATTGGGGTTAAGTGACATTCCCAAGGTCACACAACTAGGAAGTGCTAAGTGTCTGAGGCCAGATTTGAACTCAGGTCCTCCTGACTTCAGGGCTGGTGCTCTATTCACTATACCACCTAGCTGCCACCTAGCTGCCCCCTCTTTGTTTTTTTAAATAGGAATGGGTATTGGATTTTGTCAAATGCTTTTTCTGCATATATTGAGATAATCATATGATTTTTGTTAGTTTGGTTATTCATATAGTCAATTATGCTAATAATTTTCCTAATAATGAACCAGCCCTGCATTCTTGATATAAATCCTACTTGATCGTGGTGTATTGTCCTGGGAATAACTTACTGTAATCCCTTTGCTCATATTTTATTTAAGATTTTTGCATCAATATTCATTAAATAAATTGGTCTATAATTTTCTATCTCTGTTTTTAATCCTACCTGGTTTAGGTATTAGTACCATATCTATATCACAAAAGGAATTTGGTAGGACTCCTTCTTTCCTATTGTTCCAAATAGTTTGTGTAATATTGGAATTAATTGTTCTTTAACTGTTTGGTAGGATTCACTTGTAAATCCATGTGGCTCTGGAGATTTTCTTCTCAGGGAGTTCATTAATAATTTGTTCAATTTCTTTTTCTAAAATGGAACTATTTAAGTAATTTATTTCCTCTTCTGTTAATCTGGGCAATCTATATTTTTGTAAGTATTCATCCATTTCACTTAAATTATCAGATTTATTGGAATATGGTTGAGCAAAATAGCTCTTAATTATTGCTTTAATTCCTCTTTATTGGTGGCAAGTTCACCCTTTTCATTTTTAATACTGGCAATTTGATTTTTTTCTTTTCTTTTCCTAATCAAATTAACTCAAGATTTATCTATTTTTTTTTATAAAACCAACTCTTAGTTTGGTTTATTAGTTCAATAGTTTTCTTGCTTTCAGTTTTATTAATCTCCCCTCTCATTTTCAGAATTTCAAATTTGGAATTTAATTGAGAATTTTTAATTTTTTCTTTTTCTAGCTTTTTAATTCATGCCCACTTCACTGATCTTCTCTTTCTATTTTATTCAAGTAAGCATCTAGAGTTATAAAATTTCCCCTATGAACTGTTTTGCAGTTCCCATAAATTATGGTATGTTGTCTCATTATTGTCATTCTCTTAGATAAAATTGTTGATTTTTTTCTATGATTTGTTGTTTCACCGACTCATTTTTTAGGATTAGATTATTTAGTTTCCAATTAATTTCTGATCTATTATTCCATGTCCCTTTAGTACATGTAATTTTTTTGCATCATGATCTGGAAAATATGCATTTACAATTTCTATCTTTTGCCCTTTGATTCTGAGGATTTTATGCTCTCATACATGGTCAGTTTTTGTGTAGGTTTCATTTACTGCCAAGAAAAAAGTATATTCCTTTCTGTCCCCATTCAGTTTTCTCCAAAGATTTATCATATCTAACTTTTCTAAAATTCTTTTTATTTCTTTACCTTCTTTCTTGTTATTTTGTGATTTGATTTATCTAGTTCTGATAGAATAAAGTTGAGATTTTTCCACTAGTATAGTTTTGCTGTCTATTTCTTTTTGCAGCTGTTTTAACTTCTCTAGGAATTTGGATGCTATACTGCATATATGTTTAGTATTGATATTGCTCATTACCTATGGTACCCATTAGCCAGATGTAGTTTCCTTCCTTATCTTCTTTAATTGGATCTATTTTTGCTTTTGCTTGATCAGAGATCAAGATCACTAACTTTTTTTTATACTTCAGCTAAAGCAAAATAGATTCTGCCCCAGTCTTTTACCTTTACTCTGTATGTATCTCTCTACTTCAAATGGCTTTCTTGTAAATAACATATTGTAGGATTCTGGCTTTTAATCCTTCTGCTATTCAATTCTTTTTTTTTTATTCAATTCTTTTTTATAGAAGAGTTCATCCCATTCACATTCACAGTTAAAATGACTATTTTCCACCATCCTATTTTCCCAAGTTATATTCTCTCTCTCCTTTCCCCTTTTCCCTTTTTTTTGCTTCTGACCCCCACAATCTGTTCTCACTTTTCCCAGCCCCTTCCCCCTTTCTGATCTCTTTCCCCTTCTACTTCTGTTATCCCTTCTCTTAACCTCTCTATTTCCTTTCCCCTTTCCCCTCCTACTTCCCTGTAGAGTAAAAAAAAAGTTTCTTTATCAAACTAAGTATGTATGATATTCCCTGTTTGAGCCAAATCCAATGAAATTAAGGTTCAAACAATACTCATCCCCTTTCCTTTTTTCCACAACTGTAATAAGTATTTTTTTGCCTCTTCATGTGATGTAATTTACCCCATTTTACTTCCCCTTCTCTCTTCTTTCAGTACAATGGCTTTCCACCGCTAGTTTCTTTTTTATTTTATCACAATAAAATATAATTATACTTACACCCCCTAAGTATACTGCAAACAAAGATAAAATTTTCAAGAGTTACATATATCATCTACCCATGTAGAAATATAAACATTTTAACCATTAAAAACAGTTATTTTCCTTCCCTTTTTATCTTCTTTTGCTTCTCTTAAATTTTTTTATTTGAAGATAAAATTTTCTGTTCAGCTCTGGTGTTTTCATCAAAAATAATTGAAAAATTCCCTATTTCATAATGTCCATCTTTTCCCCTGAAAGTCAATGCTTAGTTGTGGTGGATAGTTGATTCCTGGCCACAGTCCATACTTCTTTGCCCTCCAGAATATCATTTCCCAGGTCCTTCCATCCTTTAAAGTGGAAGCTGCTATGTCCTGGGTAATCCCAATTGTGGCTCCTCAATATTTGAATTATTTCATTCTAGATGCTTGCAGTATTTTCTCCTTGATCTTATAATTCTGAAATTTAGCTATAATGTTCCTTGGAGTTTTCATTTTGGGTCTCTGTTACAGGAGGTGATTGGTGAATTCATTCAATGACTATTTTACCCCTAGTTTTAGAATATCAGGGCAGTTGTCTTTCATGATTTCTTAAAAAAGATACTGCTTAGGCTCCTTTTCATTGAGGTTTTCAGGTAGGCTAATAATTCTTAGATTGTCTCTCCAGGATCTAGCTTTCAAATTAGTTGTTTTTCCAATGAGGTATTTTACATTTTTCTTCATTTTTTTTGTTTTATTTGACTAATTCTTGGTTTCTTATTGAGACACTCACTTCCATTTGTCCAATTCTAATTTTTAGTGAATGATTTTTACCTCCTTTTACATTTGGACAATTGAACTTTTAAAGGAGTTGTTTTGTACATTGAATTTTTTTCCATTTCACCAATTCTATTATTTAAGGAGTTGTTCTCTTTTTCAACTTCACCAATTCTATTTTTCAAGGAATTATTTTCTTTTTCCATTTTACCAAATCTATTTTTAAGAAGTGATTTTCTTCCATATATTTTTTACATTTCACCAATTATGGTTTTTAAGGAATCCTTTTCTTCAGTTAATTTTCATATTTCTTTTTTCAAACCCTCCTACAAAGTTCTCATTTCTTTCCCTCATTTTTCTTCTATTTTTCTTTTAAGATCCTTTTTGAATTCTTCCAAGAGAGCCTTTTGAGTTGAAGACTACTTCATATCCCCCTTTGAGCCTTCATTTGGAGGATTTTTGCTTTTAGAGTTCTCAGGGTTTGAATTCTGTTTTTCCCTGTCTCCATAATAGCTATCTATGGTCAGAGCTCTTTGTTGCTTTTTGGTTCATTTGTAAAGGTTGAGGCCTGCTCTTAGGGCACAAGACTCCCGAGCTTCCTCTACAGAACAACAGGGGTTTTATGCTATTTTGAGGTTGGTGCTGCTGGCTTTCTTCCTGTGCTGGGTGGAAGTGGCCAAGGCCCCCCTGTTATGCTGGGTTTTAGGGGCTTCTATAGTTGCATTGGAGGTGTAACAGCTAGTCTGCTGATCCACTGGCTTCTGAACCAGGACAAAGTAGTCCACGCTGCTCTATTTTGGCTAAAAATCTCCCATTAAATTCCCCACACATGGCCTCCCCACCCTAGTTCCCTCTTCACTGTCCCAAGGCTTGGCCATGTCCCCCATTGTCCAATTGAGATAGACCCTTCCTGAAGTCTTTCCAAGATATCTTCTACTAGAAATTTGTTATGCTTTCCATTTTTCCAAAATTTTTTTTCAAATAGAAGGTATTCCAAATAGTTTATACTTCAGTTAATTACAAACTAATCTCCTATGTTTTATCACCCTGAGATTCTTATCTAATCTGCCACATAAATATACATTTCATTTTTGAACTGCTATAGAAATTTAAATAGTTGCACTTTTCTAATAGTTTTGCAATATGATATTGATGTGCCCTCATAATTTTTATTTTTATCCTTTGAAATTCTAAAATTTTCATTCCTTCAAATAATTTCCAACAGTTATCAATAAAAAATAATTTATTATATTCCTATTGTCCAGTATATGCAGAATTAGTCAAAGAGGATGTAGAAGCAAAATTGAAATAGTTCTTGCTCTCAATGATTTTCCATTCTATTGAGAAATATACAGATGTATATTTATGAAAATACAAAAACAGAAAATTAATGCAAGACAGTTATGAGAGAGACAGAATCTGAGAGAATTAGTAAGAGCCATACATTGGATCTGAGCTTCCAGAGAACTAAGGATTCTAGGAGGTAAATTAAATGAAAAATGAAAACAATGTGCTTTCTAGAAATAATGGTTGTTGTTTTTCCTTCATTCTGGAAGAGAACAATGACATCAGAGAGGTGATGTCATTACATGCAAGTCAATTGGATTTAAGTGAGGGAAGGCTGTGCAAGGTCACCCATCTCATTTTCCCCTCCAGAGCCATCTGGGTCCCCCTGTAAAAATATAGATCAAGATGACTAGAGATGGCCTTGGAGGAAAAGAGAGACTTGGTCTTTTTAACCTAAGGTCTTCAACAGGTCTCAGTTTGACTGAGGTCATACCCATTCAGTGATTAAGATTAGGTAGCAATTGAGGCAAAGAATCTCTCTTTCACCTAGATTTTTTAAAAAAATCTAAATAAATAAATAAATAAATAAATCTGGGAATGGAAGACTAGGGGTTTCTGGCCAAAGCAGAAATGACTGTTATTTGCATTCAATCTGAGTCTAATTGCCACCAATAGGTTCTAGGTCAATCTCTATTCAATCATTGTTTGAGATATGATGGAAAGCCCATGCAAAAGCACAAAGACAAGAAGATATGGAGTTGAAGGGAGAACAGCAAAAATGATAGTAAGGATGGATTGAAGAATACATGAATGAGAGTTATGTATACTAAAGCTGAGAGGAATTTTCTTTATTATTCTAGAAATAATAAAGTGGTACTTTATTGAACAAAAAAGTGACATTTTAACACTTGTACTTTTTGAGTAACTCTTTAGCAGTTGTGTGTATTGAAGAGAGGAAAAACTACAGTTGGAATAACCATTTAATGATCCAAGTGAGAAATGATGAAGGTGGTGGCCATGTGAAGGAAGAGAAGATAGAATATAATGAATTTTGTAGAGGTAGACAAGATTTAGCAATAGATTGCTCACAAGGAATAAAGGGGAGTGAAGAAATTATGGATGACTTCATAGTTATAAACTTGGATGAATGGAATAATAGTTGTGCCATAAACAGAGATGGGGTATTATGGAAGAGGTTTAAGTTTAGTAGGAAGGATAATGATTTGTGCTTTGGACAAACTGAGTTTGAGATGACTGTTCAACTGAGAGTACAGAACTAAAGAATAGAAGAAAATTTAAGATAGTAATACAGATCTGGGAATTCTCTGTGTAGAAATATTTGAACACATGGTAATTGATGACCAAGAGAAGAGTACAAAGAGAAGGGATCCCAGGACAGAGGTCGGAGGTATACTCGCAGTTAGGGAGTAGAATATGGATGAGATCTAATAAAGACTACTAAGAGAAAAAAAAAGAGCAAAAGTCAGAGATATTGGAAAAGAATTAAGATAAAGCATTGTAACCAAAATGCAGAGAGGAGAGAATATCCAAGAGGACAAGATTTTCAATAATATGAAATGTAACAGATATTGAAAAGGATAAAAATTGAGAAAAGAACACTAGATTAGGTAATTAAGAAATCATGGATAATTTTTAAAATAATAGCTTCAATTGAGTTATAGAAGCAAGATTGTGAAGGATAAAGACATGAACTGAGAAGTAGAGGCAATAAGTGTAAAATATTTTTTATGAATTTGGCTGGGAAATAAAGGAAAAATATTAGACTATAGGAAAAAAGTTTAAGGGAATGCTAGGTACAAGCCATTTTTTTTAAATCTGACCATGTATATAGGCAGTAGAGAATCAACTATCAGAATGGGAGGAAATGAATTCTTCTGTCACATGAGATAGTGAGCAATACTGAGCCCAGAGAATTACAAATGAACATATATTCCCATGGACTGTATCTCTTGCATTTCTTCTCTAAAACCTTTGTGTCAGAGCTACCATTTCCTTTTCTAATCAAGATGGTCTTTCATCCACTGTGGCAGAAATAGAAAGAAGAAGCTACACATTTCAGTTCTCCATCAGCTACATGAAGCCACTAGACTCTTCCTAATCAAACATTTTTCCATCAATTTACTTTTCAAAGAAGATGAAACAGTGACGATTCTTTAACTTTGTTACTATTAAAGCTAGGGTTTTTATTAATTAAGTGAATTCAATTTTTATACAGACATCTCCTTAGAAATAACTGTTTTTTTCAACTTTGCCCTGACATAGACCTGTGAGTTATACAAATCTCAGTTGATCCTCAAAATTCCTAGGAAGAGTAGCATCTTTCTGAAACACTAGTGTAAACCAACATTTAAAACTGGATGTAGTATTTAAATAGTAATATAAAGTGGTTTCACCACAGTATCATAATTATAGAACTATGTTACAAACAATATGTTACTAGACAACTAATTAGGCTGTATATTTCCTTAAAGTCCACATAATTATTTATATGTGAGCCTCTGAATTACAATCTTAATTATTTCTCTCTTTCAGCATAAATATTTCATTGACGTGTATCATTTTTATATAAGCAAAGCACAATTGGTCATTTGATTCTAAATATATCTTATAGATCTATGACTTGTAGCTCCATAATTAGGTTATGAGGGGAAATGGTATTATATCATACTTGTTCTTACTAAATGATACCACAATTTAACTAAAACAAAATTATGCCCAAGTTGTAACCAAATCATTTGGGAAATACAAGTCCCATGGTAATAGAGATAGAATAAGAGTTAGATTATAAACATATGTAAATATTTTTAATATGATGATTTCCAAACTTTTATAAATCAATACATATTTTTTAGTCCTTGTTCTGCTTCCCCTGAAGTAAAACAGGGCTGTTGATTTCAGAGAGTGCCAACCAAAAAAAAGGAAAATTTTAAAAGGTAATGAATGAGCTAAAAAAAATAACCCATAATTTAACTGTCAAATTATTGGTTCTAGAAAAGACCTAGAATCTTGTAGTAATCTACTTATAATAGTAGTCATAATAAAAATAACATCAAGAGATTTACAGTTGATAAAGCACTTTTTTCATGCATGGACTCATTTAATTTTTGCAATCCTATGAGGTAGACAGAACAGAATACTGATAAGGAGACTTAGAATCAGAGAAATTAAGCAATTTGTCCTAACTCACAAAACTAATAATCTCAAAGTTAGGATTTAATTCTAGGATTTTTTTTCATCTGAATCCATAAAAATTTCCACCATACTGTTTCTATGATACAGCTTACCTGTATAAGCTGAAAATTAGCAATGCCCTTTCTAAAACATGATTTTGAGAAGTAAACAAAATACTTCCCAAATGTCACCCAGTGAGCAAGGAATAGTAGAAATATTGGCTCCCTTGTTTTGGATAGTGTTCATCTATTAATGAAACACAAATCTGCATTAAGTTTTCTATCAATGTTGTTGGATTGTTGTTGTTGTTATTTCAGTTGTGTCCAATTCTTCATGACCCCATTTAGGTTTTTTTTTTACAAAAATACTGGAATGGTTTGCCATTTCCTTCTCCAATTCATTTTACAGATGGGGAACTGAATCAAAGAGGGTTAAGTGGCTTTCCCAGAGTCACACAGCTAGTAAGTATTTGAGACCAGATATGATTCACAAAGATGAGTCTTTCTGACTCTAGGCATGCTACACTAACCACTGTGTCATCTAGCTGCCCACTTAGTGGATTAATGATTGTTTAAAATTGATAGGTTGTCAAGTAAACTCTCAGATTTTTTTTACTACTTCTAAACTACATCTTTTCATAGTATACTTTTTACAATTGATTTCTTAAGT
This sequence comes from Myrmecobius fasciatus, assembly GCA_023553655.1. NCBI lineage: Eukaryota > Metazoa > Chordata > Mammalia > Dasyuromorphia > Myrmecobiidae > Myrmecobius > Myrmecobius fasciatus. Next base: position 78,280 of record JAJPUD010002324.1, read on the forward strand.
ATAAGTGCAATTTATCCAAAGGAAATTTTAAGGTATTAGCTCCAGTTTATCAAAATTATCTACAACTTTGTTTCTTTCCACAAGAACAAGTATGCTACTCAAGCAACTATGATTTGGTCTCAAATTACCTGAATATATATAGAAAGTATTCAAATTTATGGATGAGACAAAAATTGAAAGATATCTGTAAAGGCCCTTAGAAAAATGTTCCTAATGCCTAAAATAGTACACATGTTTTGGTATGGTTTAAGAAAAGCTTATCAAATAATAAACTAATTTCTTTTGACCTCCAGCATAAGAAGCAATAAATATTCACCATATAATGTAAATGGGGGAAATGCAAGTGTATAAAACATAAAGTTGTAAAATCCCCTTTGCAGAATGATAAGGATATATTAAACTAAAAATTAAAAACTATGTCATCTCAAGGTGTGTTAGCTCAAAATTCTAGGGGAGAGAAAAGAGCACCTACTTGCCTTTGGTAAGGTCAGATCACTTGATCCAAACAAAGTACATCTTGGAAAACAAAAATACTGGCTGTTAGCATTAATAAACCATTATTAATAATTTTGAAAAAGTATTGAGGAGAATAGTGCCACAGGACTGTAAAAGAGCAAACAGTGCACTAATTTTCAAAACATGAAAGAGAATGGTTTTTGCAAATTATAGGCTAATGAACTTGGCTTTGGCTCCTGGCAAAATTCTATAATGTCTTATATAGGTGGTTTAGTGACCATCCATTAAAACAAAATCATAAAGAGGCAACATAGGACCATATGGAAAAGAAAGCAACACCATTTTAAAAATAAGATCAGTCATGTGCAAGGATTTATAATGAAAAAAGAAGATATCTGGCATTAAAAAATATAACATAGGGAGTTCAGTTACATGATATCAGAAATATGTAACATAAATCTATTTAATGAGGATAATAAGAGAAGCTTTTATTTAGGAAAAACCTATATATACAAAATGTAACTGATAAAAATCTGATAACGTACCAAGGGTCATTTTATAATGGATAGTTTTTTTTTTTTTTTTTTTTTTTTTGTTGTTGTTGTTTGTTTGTTTTCTTGCTGAGGCAATTGAGGTTAAGTGACTTGCCCAGTGTCACACAGCTAGGGAATGTTAAGTGTCTGAGACCAGATTTGAACTCAAGTCCTCCTGACTTCAGGGCTGGTGCTCTATCCACTGCACCACCTAGCTAACCCATGGATAAATAGTTAAAGTATATAATAGTGATAATAATACCAATAGCAAAAATGAGCATTGAAATAGTCTTTACAAATTCTATGCAATTTTTTTAAATTGTAATTTGTTTTACAAATGCTATGTAATTTTCTTCACATGGTAACCCAGATATGTAGATGCTATTATTTTCCCCATTCTACAAATGAGGAAACTGTGCACGAAGAAACTAAATGTCTTTTCCAGGATCATATAACCAGATAGTATCTGAGGCTGAATTTGAATTCAGGTCTTCTTGACTCCTAATCCAGTACTCTATCCACTCTACCTCCTAGTTGCTTCTAATGAAAAGTTGGTCAATGTCAGTCAACAAACATTAATTAACTTCTTTGGTCATGCACTGTGCTGAATGGTAGGGATACAAGGAAAAGCAAAAGACAGTCCCTATCTTCAAGGAGCTTATAACCTAACTGTGGAATAATAACTTTTTTTTATTAAAGCTTTTTATTTTCAAAACATACCCATGGAAAATTTTTCAACATTAACCCCTGCAAAACCTTGTGTTCCAATTTCTCCTCCTTCCTCTCACCCCCCCAGATGACAAGTGATCCAATATATGTTAAACGTGGTAAAATACATGTTAAACTAAATTTATGTATAATATGTATACAATTACTTTGCTACACAAGAAAAATCAAATCTAAAAGGAAAAAAATGAGAAAGAAAAGAAAATGTAAGCAAACAACAACAAAAAGAGTGAAAATGCTATGTTGTGAACCACACTCAATTCCCACAATCCTCTCTCTGGCTGTAGATGACTTTTCATCATAAGATCATTAGAACTAGCCTGAATCATCTCATTGTTAAAGAGAGCCACATTCATCAGAATTGATCATTGTATAGTCTTGTTATTGCCATATATAATGATCTCCTCATTCTGCTCATTTCACCTAGCATCAGTTCATGTAAGTCTCTCCAGGTCTCCCTGGAATCATCTTGCTGATCATTTCTTATAGAACAATAATATTCCATAACATTCATACACCATAACTTATTCAGCCATTCTCCAACTGATGGGCATCTACTCAGTTTCCAGTTTCTTGCCACTACAAAAAGGGCTACCACAAACGTTTTTGTACATGTGGATCTTTTTCCCTCCTTTAAGATGTCTTTGGTATATAAGCTCAGTAGAAACACTGCTGGATCAAAGGATATGACATTTTGATAGGCCTTTGGGCATAGCTCCAAATTGCTCTCCAAAATGGTAGGATCAGTTCACAATTCCACCAACAATGTATTAAGTGTCCCAGTTTTCCCATATCCCTTCCAACTTCATCATTATCTTTTCCTGTCATCTTAGCCAATCTGAGAGGTGTGTAGTGGTACCTCAGACTTGTCTTAATTTGTATTTCTCTGATCAATAACAACAATATTTTTAAAAGGCTAAAAAGCAGCTAAAATGGAAAGGAAGTGGGGGAGAATTATGAAGTCCTTCAGGAGTATGATAAAGTCCTACAGAGGAATGGTAGGAAAATAAAGATCTTAAATTGGATGGAAAATGATAAAATTACTGTTCTGATTTCCATCCTTAAATCCAGAAACTAATGGTACTACAAAGGTATTAGTTTCCAAGTTTATTTGATGATTTTCTAGAGTTTCATGAAGGCCAGTTTAGCAGTCTATTATCAAAGGAATTGCCTACTATTAAAAAACATGAGATTTTGCCCTAAATCACTAATAAAAGCATTGTATATCTAAAGTTTTGATTTTACCCTCAAAATGGACAGAGATGACAAAAATATGGTGATGTTCAACATTGGAGAGGATTGGAGATAGATCCTCTAACAACACACTGTTGGTAAAATTGGTCCAATTATTATGAAAGAGAATTTGGAATCATGACTCCAAATGACTAAGATTTTCCTTTCTATTGACCTAGAGATTCTGCTGCCAGACATATATTCCAAGGAAGTTAGAGAAGGAAAGAAAAGTCCAATACAAACCAAACTACTCATAGGAACAAAGAAATATGTATTTAAAAAGTTGATATCCACTAGTTGTGAAATAGCTAATATTACTGCTAAGAAACCATGAATAAAGAGCTCAGAGAATCAGGCAATGAGTTACTTGAACTTCTTCACAATGAAGTAAGCAGAAACAAGAAAACAATATGCATAAAGACTAATAAAAATCTTTAAATGAAAACAAAAAATAAAACCAAATGCTGTGTAATTATCATGACTCAATGTAGCTCTGAAATGCATCTATCTTCCTCTTTTACAGAGGAGGAATACTATAGACATGGAATACTGCAGATAATATCAAACTTTATTGGTTCATAAAATTAGAGCTGGAAGGGTTCCTAGAACCCACAGAGTCCAAACCCCTTATTTTGGAGATGAAGAATCTAAGTAGGTGACTTACTCGGAGCTGATACAACTAATAAGTGTCTAAGACATTTAACTAACTCATTTTGCTAATTTTGCTGAACTGCTTCTTGTCTCTTTCTATTATATCCTTTGCTTCAAGGAATCATTGATAGACTTGGAGAGATGTAGGTATATGTTCAGAAATAAAGATAATGTAAAAACAAAAATTACTGATAAAAATTTTTAATTTAAAAATAAGCCATGGCAGACTAATCTCATTTTTCCTTTTAATAGGGATACTAACTAGTATCAGAATAAGACTGAGGATATCATTTATCTCTTCTTGCAACATTTTAAAAAGCTTCATATTATTCTTGTGGACAAGATGGGACTAGAAAATAGTGCAATTAGGTAGATTTAAGAATACTGGAAGAGTCAGACTCAAAAAGAAGTCTTCAATTATTTGATTTTAATTTAAAGGAAGTTTCAAATGTCATACCTTAAGGATCTGTGCTTTAACTTTTATATGTCTGTCCTTTTTAATCACTAACTTGGATAAAATGTATAATTAGCAACTTAGATGACAAAAGGCATAAGAAGGGTTGAAGTAACATGTTGGATGACAGATTCAAAGCATCTCAAACATTAGGCCAATGAAATGTAGTGAAATGAAGGTTAATAATAATAGAGTTAAAAACTTACATTTGGTGAAAAAAAATTCTGCAAATATAAGGTAGTGGAGATGAGATTAACAGGTTTTCTAAAAATCAGTGTAAAGTTTCAAGGAAAAAAAATTTTTATTAAAGTACCTATTATGTGCCAGGCCTTGTACCAAGGGCCTTATAAATATTATCTCACTTGATTCTCAGAACTCTGGGAGCTTGGCACTACTTTTATTCCCAATTTATTAGTGAGAAAACTGAGGCTAAGAGAGATTGTGTGTTATTTGCCTAAGGTCACACACCTAGTAAGTGCTGAGGTTGGACCTATACTCAGATATTTCTCACTTTATCCACTGCACTATCTTTTTTATTGGACTACAAGATCAATGATCTACAATATGATATAAGAACCTAAAGAGCTAGAGCCATCTTAAACTATTATCAGAGGCATAGTATCCTGATGAGAAAAATTATAGTCTTCCTCTACTCTGCCTTGGGCAGACCACATTTGGATACTATATTTGATTCTGGGTATTGTATTTTAGGAAGGATATTGATAAGCAAGAGAATTTTTAAAGAACTTGAAAGGTGAAGGGCCTTGAAAACAACTCATTTAAGAATATGTAAAAGGAAATGGCATACAAACCCTTAGCCACAAGAAAAGAAGACTCAAAGTCTTTAAATAAATGAAGGGGCTGTCACATGGAATAAGGATTAGAATCATTCTTATTCACCCTATAAGGTAGATCTATAAGAACTTGGGGAAAGTTGCAGAGAAGCAGATTTAAGTTTCAGGCAAGGGAAAAACTCCCAAACAATTAGGTGTCTCAAAGTGAAATAAGCATCTCTTGACTTTGACCTGTTGATCTTGACCTCCTGATCTTCAAATAAGGGCTCAATGATTACTTTTAGGTTGTGTTATCCTGAGGATTCTTGTTTATGGCCAGGATGAACAAAATGATCCCTGAGGTTCCTTCAAAGTTAGATTTTCTAGGTGCTCCAAGTCACTATTGATCAGAGAAATGCAAATTAAGACAACTCTGAGATACCACTACACACCTGTCAGATTGGCTAAAATGACAGGAAATGATAATCATAGCTGTTGGAGGGGATGTGGGAAAACTGGGACAGTGATACATTGTTGGTGGAACTGTGAACTGATCCAACCATTCTGGAGAGCAATTTGGAGCTATGCTCAAAGAGTTATCAAACATACCCTTTGACCCAGCAGTGTTTCTACTGGGCCTATATCCCAAAGAGATTTTTAAGGAGGGAAAGGGACCCACATGTGCAAAAATGTTTGTGGCAGCCCTTTTTGTAGTGGCAAGAAACTGGAAATTGAAAAGATGCCCATCAATTGGAGAATGGCTGAATAAATTATGGTATATGAATGTTATGGAATATTATTGTTCTGTAAGAAATGACCAACAGGAGGATTTCAGAGAGGATTGGAGAGACTTGCATGAACTGATGCTGAGTGAAATCAGCAGAACCAGGAGAACATTATACACAGCAACAAGACTATACGATGATCAATTTTGATGGACATGGTTCTCTTCAACAATGATGTGATTCAAACCAGTTGTGCTGCGATGAAGATAGTCATATACATCCAGAGAGAGGCCTGTAGGAACTGAGAGTGAACCACAACACAGCATTTTAATGCTTTCTGTGAATATTTCCATGCATTCTGTTTTCCTTCTTAGGTTGTTTTTTTTTTCTTCTTCTCTTTCTAGATCTGATGTTTCTTGTGCAGTAAGATAACTGTATAGATATGTATACATGTATTG
>JAJPUD010002324.1:84388-105750 GCA_023553655.1 Myrmecobius fasciatus
AAAAAAAACAAAGTTAGATTTTCTATGATTTAGTAATTTTATAATGGAGAATCCGAAAATGTTTTCATGGACATAACAATTAGAAATGTCAACTGAGAACATAAACTTTTAGAGATGGAGTGGCTTTAGAAATCATCTTATCAAGAGGTGAAATCAAGATGACATAATGGCAGGAACTCATCCAAGCTCTCCAAAATTCCCCTCTAAACAACATTTTAAAATGCCTCAAAACAAATTCTGAAATGACAGAATTAACTAACGATCAGAGCAAAGCAATTTTCCAATCTAAGACAACTTTATAAGGTTAATAGGAAAAGTCTGTCACTCTGAGATGAGAGTGAAGCACAATGAAAGCTGTACTCAGCAAATCAGTAGCAGGTTTTGGTAGCATGTGCATTAGCATCATCCAGAGTCTCAATCCACACATGATAAGGGGTTTAGAACATAGATCAGAAAATCACATGGGACCCTTTGCTGTCACAGAACGCACGACTCTTTTACATTGCCCATATATGGTTTCAGGTCACAGCCCCAAACTGAAGAGAAGCACAAGTACACTAAAACTTGCAATCACAATGGACAGAGACCCTGTTCATATTTCCAAGACAGAAAATAGTGCTTGTGGTTGCTCACAGCCAGAGTGCAGGCCAGGAGAGGAGGAGCACTTCTCCTTAGATGTTAGCACTTTGGAAGAACTAAAAACTTACCGATCCCAGAACTAATTCTGCAAAAAGCAGCACAAAAAAACCCCAAGAACTTGGGACTGTGCCCCCTAAACCCCAGAAGCAAAGACAAACTTTAACAAAAATTTAAAGTTAAAAAATAGGGATGGAAATTGAGCAAAAAACAAAAAAAGAACATGATATAGAAAGTTACTCTAATGACAGGGATATTCAAGGCATAAACCCAGAAGACAATGAAATTAAGATAGTTATATGTAAAGTCTCAAAAGAAAAATGTGAATTGGTCACAGGTCCACAAAGAACTCCTAGAAGAGCTCAAAAAAATTTAAATCAAATTAGAAAGGTAGAGAAAATTCAGAAAATAAATGAGAACAATGCAAGAAAATAATGAAAGTCAAAAACTTGGTAAAAGGAGACATAAAAATCCGCTAAAGAAAAAAATCTCCTTAAAAGTAAAACTGGTCAAATGGAACAAACTATACAGAAAATGACTCCTGAAGAAAATAATTCCTTTAAAAGTAAAATTGAGGAAGTGTAACCTATAACTCCATGAGACATCAAAAAATAAGAAAAGAAAATCAATGAAAACAATTTTTTTAATTTGAAATATCTCACTGGAAAAACAACTGACCTGGAAAATAGATTGAAGAGAGAGAATTTAGAAATTATTTTACTACCTAAAAACTATGTACAAAAAATCTGAACATCATTTTTAAAGAAATTTTCAAGGAAAATTGTCCTGATGTCCTAGAACCAGAATGTAATACAGAAATAGAAAAAATCCATACATTCTGAAAGAAATCACAAAATGAAAACTCCCAGGATTATTACATCTAAATTCAAGAACTCCCAATTTAAGGAGAAAATATTGCAATCAGCCAGAAACAATTAAAATATCATGAATCCACTGTCAGAATAACACAATATTTAGCAGCTTCTATATTAAAGGTTCATAGGTCTTGGAATATGATATTCCAGAGAACAAAGGAGCTAGGATTACAACTAAGAGTAACCTACCCAGCAAAATTTAATGCAATCCATTGGGTGCTCAGGAGATGGACATTTAATGAATAGAGTATTTTATTTTATTTTATTTTATTATTTTTTTTTTACTTTTTTCTGAGGCAATTGGGATTAAGTGACTTGTCCAGGGTCACACAGCTAGGGAATGTTAAGTGTCTGAGACTAGATTTGAACTGAGGTCCTCCTGACTTCAGGGCTGGTGCTCTATCCACTGTGCCACCTAGCTGCCCCAAATAGAGTATTTTCAAGCTTTCCTGATTTTAAAAAAAAATAAAAACAGCTGAATAGAAATTTGGATCTTTAAATACAAAACTCAAAAGAAGCATAAAAAGTTAAACATAAAAGAGAAATCATAAGGAATTCACAAAGTTTAATGGTTTACATTCATACAGGAAGATGATACTTTTAACTCCTAAGAACTTTATGATTATTAGAAAGAGTATACATAGACAGAAGGCATGGATGTAAGCTGCCTTTCATTTAAAAAAAAATTAACAGAAAAAAAGAAAGATGCACTAGGAGATGGGGAAGAGGAGAAAAATAAGGTGGGAAATTATCTCACATAACAGAGACATGAAAGGAAGAGCTTTCACAATGAAGGGTAAGATGAGTAGTAATAGGCAATGCTTTAATATTACTCTCACTGGAATTGACTCAAAGAGGGAATAACATATTTACTCAGTTGGGTATAGAAATATACCTTGACCTACAGGAAAGTAGGAGGGGAGAACAATAACAGAAGTGCGATAGACTAATAGAAAGGAGGGCCAATTGTGGAAGGTAGTAGACAGAAGTATTTTTGAGGAGAGACAGGGTGAAAAGACAGAAAGGTACACAGAGATAAACAAGGGGAAAACAGGATATCGGGAAATCAAAATTGTGAATGTGAATGGAATGAACTCAATCATAAAATGGAAATGGATAGCTGAGTAATTTAAAAAACAGACTACTACAAAACAATAAGAAACATAGTTGAAGGAAATACATACACACAAAGTAAAATAAAGAGCGTTAGCAATTATGATCTCAAACAGAGCAAAAGCAAAAATAGATCTACCTAAAAGAGAAAAACAGGGAAGCTATATTTTGTTAAAATATACCATAGACAATTAAATAATATCAAAAGTAAACATATATGCATCAAATTGTATAACTTCAAAATTCTTCAAGGAAAAGTTAAATTGTTTTTTTATTAATACTTTTTATTTGCAAAACATATGTATGGGTAATTCCTAAACATTAACCTTTACAAAGCTTTCTGTTACAAATTTTTCCCCCCTACTCCCCACTCCTCCCCTAGATGGCAGGATATCCACTACATGATAATTATGCCACACATCATTTTTTGTGCAGGAGAAATCATATCTACAAGAAAGAATAATCTGATAAAGGAAATACAATGCAAGTAAACCTCAACAGAGAACATGAAAATGTTATGTTGTGGTCCACATTTCACATCCCTCTCTCTGGGTGTATATGGCTCTCTTCACAGAACAATTGGAACTGGTTTGAAGCATTTCATTGTTGAAGAGAGTCATGTCCATTAGAACTGATCCTCATATAGTATTGTTGTTGCCGTGAATAATGATCTCCTGGTTCTGCTCACTTCACTGAGCATCAGTTCATGCAAGTCTCTCCAGGCCTCTCTGAAATCGTCCTGCTGGTCATTTCTTACAGAAAAGTTAAATTGTTATAGGAGAAAATAGATTGTAAAACTATACTAGTTGGGAACCTCAACTTTCTCTTCTGTAAACTATGCAAATCTAAGTGAAACTAAACAAAAACAAATTTTAAAAGATGAATGGAATGTAGAAAAGTTGAATATAATAGAATTTTGAAGAAAAATGAATGGAAATTGAAGGAAATATTTCTTTTTCTCAGAAGCACTAGGCACCTACACACAAACACACACACACACACAAACATACACACACACACAAATGATGATGTATTAGGGCACAAAAGCCTCATAACAATAACATAAATGCAAACATATTAAATGCATCATTTTCATAATAAAATAAAAATTTATTCAATAAAAAACAATAACAAGAGTAAAAAGTAATTGGAAACCAAAAAATTAATTCTAAACAATGAGTCAAAGATAAATTATAGAAACATTCAATAATTTCACTAAAGAGAATAATAATAATGAAACAATTTACTAGAATTTATGGATTCCATCTAAGCATACTTACAAGACATTTTATTTCTCTAAATAATTATATCAATAAAATAGAGAAAGAGGAGATCAATGAATTGGACATGCAACTTAAAAACATTTAAAGAACTAATTAAAATCACCAAATAAATTTAAAAGTGGAAATTCTAAAAAACAAAAGAGAAATTAATACAATTGAAAATAATAAAATCATTGAACTAATAACTAAAACTAGTTGTTAATTTTTGGGGGGAAATGATAAAATAAAAAAATACTGAATAATTTGGTTTTAACAAAGAAAGGAGAAAACCAAATTATCAGTATCAAAAATAATAAAGCAATCATTAGGAGGCAGTTTGCCCAAGTATATGACAATAAACCTAACAATCTAAGTAAAATGGATATTTACAACAATATAAATGACTCAGATTGAAAGAAAAAAGAATACTTAAATAACTCTATCTTTTAAAAGGAGGTTGAACAAGCCATTCATCAATGAGCTCCCTAAGAAAAAAAACCCAGGAATAGATGGATTCACAAGTGAATTCTACCAAACATTTAAGGAACAATTAATTCCAATACTATATAAACTCTTTAGGAAATAGGTTGTTGGTGCCTACATGACAGATATACACTTTTACTAAGAGCAAACAGGGACTGAGAAAAGGTATGCATAATAAAAGGGCTTGAACAGTGAGAAAAGGGCTAATCTAGAAAAACAGCTTTTACCTAAGGACACATGATCCTGTTGTTTAAGAACCAATCACAGGCCAGGAAAAAGGTTAAGGAATTTGGAATTGTACTGACGTCAAAAATTGTATATAAGTGAGAAACCTGTGGGGGGAGGAGAGAGCAGCAGAGCAGCAGCAGAAGCAGATGAATGAAATGGGCAAGAGGAGAAGATGTAGCTGACAATAAACGTTGCTGTACCACACACGTCTGACTGAGCAGTTCTGTGAATTTTAGAAGGGGCCAGGAGGCCCTCCGAAGATGTTCGACGACCTGAGTTGGTAACTATCGCCAATCTGTGCCCCCCTTGGTGACTGGGCTCTTAACGATAGGTAAAGACGTAGGTCTATCAAATGTCTTTTGCAACACAAATATGGTGCTGATACCTAAACCAGGAAGCATAAAAACAGAGCAATTAAATTGTAGATGAATTTCCCTAGAGAACATCATGAAACTTTTAAAAATAAATAACAAAATTTACCTGGAAAAATAAAAGCTCAAAGCCATCAAAGGAATCAAAAAAAAAAAATACAAAAGAAAGTTGTCTAGTCATAACAGATTTCAAACCATGTTATAAAGTGATAATTACAAAAACAATCTGGTATTAACTAAGAAAAAGAATGATAGAGCAGTGGAATTAGTTAAATACAAATTATACAATAAATAGCTACTGCAATCTAATATATAATAATAAGATCCTAGCTTTTGGAGCAAAAGCTTGTTATTTGACAAAAACTGCTGAGAAAACTGGAAAACAGTATGGCAGAAACTAGATATAGACCAACATCTCACACCATGTATGAAGATAAAGGTCTAAATGGGTACATGATAAATACATAAAAGGTGGTAACCATAAGTAAAGTAAGAGAGCCTGGAATAATTTATTTGTAACATTCATTGATATGGGGAAGAATTAAGGACCAAAGAAGAAATAGAGAGCATTATAAAATATAAAAGAGATCATTTTGATTATATAAAAATTTAAAAGATTTTGCACAAATAAAACCAGTACAACTGAAATTTTAAGAAAAGCAGAGAAATTGGGGGAGGGGGATTTTTCCAATAGGTGTCTCCATATAAATGTCTCATTTCTCAAATATTTAGAGAAGGGAGTTAAATTTATAAAAATGCAAGTCCTTGTCCAATTTATAAATGGTAAGAGGATGTGAATAAGCAATTTTCAGACAAAGAAATCTAAGTTATTTACATTTATATGAAAAATGCTCTCTCTAAATTAATATTGATCATAAAATACAAATTAAAACAACCTTGAATGACAATACTACCCAAACTAATTTATTTATTTAGTGCCATACCAATCAAACTCCCAAGAAATTATTTTACTGATCTAGAAAAAAAATAGTAGCAAAATTCATTTGGAAGAACAAAAGGTCAAGAGATTCAAGGGAATTAATGAAAAAAAAGGCTGATGATGGTGGCCTTGCTGTACCAGATCTAAAACTATATTATAAAGCAGCGGTCATCAAAACCATTTAGTATTGGCTAAGAAATAGAGCAGTCGATCAGTGGCATAGGATAGAATCACAGGACAAACTAGGCAATAACTATATAGCAATTTAGTGTTTGATAAACCCAAAGACCCCAGCTTCTGGGATAAGTACTCATTATTTGACAAAAACTGCTGGGAAAATTGGAAACTAGTGTGGAAGAAATTAGAGCTTGACCCACATCTAACACCACATACCAAGATAAGATCTAAATGGGTTCATGATCTGGATATAAAGAGTGATATTATAAGTAAATTAGAGGAACGTAGTATAGTTTATCTCTCAGACCTGTGGAGATGGAATAAATTTATGTCCAAAGAAGAACTGGAACTCTTAATTGAACACCAGATAGATAACTTTGATTATATTAAGTTAAAAAGTTTTTGTACAAACAAAACCAATGCAATCAAGATTAGGAGGGAAGCAATAAATTGGGAAATCATCTTTACATTTAAGGGTTCTGATAAAGGTCTCATCTCTAAAATATAGAGAGAATTGTCTCATATTTATAAGAATTCAAGCCATTCTCCAATTGATAAATGGTCAAAGGATATGAACAGACAATTTTCAGATGATGAAATTAAAACTATTTGTAGTCATATGAAAAGGTGCTCCAAATCACTATTGATCAGAGAGATGCAAATTAAGACAACTCTGAGGTACCACTACACACCTGTCAGATTGGCTAAAATGACAGGAAAAGATAATGACAAATGTTGGAGGAGATATGGGAAAACTGGAACACTGATACATTATTGGTGGAATTGTGAATGGATCCAGCCATTCTGGAGAGCAATCTGGAACTATGCTCAAAAAGTTATCAAACTGTGCATACCCTTTGACCCAGCAGAATTTCTATTGGGCTTATATCCCAAAGAAATCATAAAGGAAGGAAAGAGCCCCACATGTGCAAGAATGTTTGTGGCAGCCCTTTTTGTAATGGCAAGAAACTGGAAACTGAATAAGATGCCCATCAATTGGAGAATGGCTGAACAAATTATGGTATATGAATGTTATGGAATATTATGTTTCTGTGAGAAACGACCAGCAGGATGATTTCAGAGAGGCCTGAAGAGACTTGCATGAACTGATGCTGAGTGAAATGAGCAAAACCAGATCATTATACTTGGCAACAACAATACTATATGATGATCAATTCTGATAGATATGGCTCTCTTCAACAATGAAATGTTTCAAACCACTTCCAATTGTTCAGTGAATAAAGCCATATACACCCAGAGAGAGGGATGTGAAATGTGGACCACAATATCATATTTTCATGCTTTCTATGGATGTTTGCTTGCATTGTGTTTCCTTTTTCTGATTTTTGTTTCTTGTAGATACGATTTTTCTTGCACAAAAATGATGTGTGGAAATATATATACATATATTCGATTTGTCAAGTATTTTAACATAATTAACATGTAGTGGATATCCTGCCATCTAGGGGAGGGGTGGGGAGTAGGGGGGGAAAATTTGTAACAGAAAGCTTTGTAAGGGTTAATGTTGAAGAATTACCCATACATATGTTTTGCAAATACAAAGTTTTAATTTAAAAAATAAATAAATAAAAATGAAAAAATAAAACAACCCTGAGGTACCCCCTCACACATATCAGAGTGGCTACTATGACAAAAAAGGAAAATGTCAGATGTTGGAAGGAATGCAGGAAAATGGGACAATAATGACATATTGTGGAATTATGAACTGATCCAAACATTCTGGAGAAAAATTTGGAACTAAAACCAAAGGACTATCAAACTGTCTAGCAATACTACTAGATCTATATCCCAAAGCCATTTTTTTAAAGGGAAAAAGACTTATTTATTTTTTTAAAGCTTTTTATTTACAAAACATATGCATGAATAATTTTTCAACATTAACCTTTGCAAAACTTTCTGCTCCAGAATTTTCCCTCTTTCCCCTCACCAATGGCAGGTAGTCCAATGCATGTTAACTATGTTAAAATATATGATAAATCTAATATATGTATACATATTTATACATATTATATACATATAAATACATATTTATACAGTTATCTTGCTGCACAAGAAAAAAAACCTGAGAAGGAAAACAAAATACAAGCAAATATCAACAGAAAGTGTGAAAATGCTATGTGGTGGTCCACACTCAGTTCCCATAGGCCTTTCTCTGAGTGTATATGACTTTCATCATCACTGAACAATTGGAATTGGTTTGAATCATCTCATTGTTAAAGAGAACCATATCCATCAGAATTGATCATCATATGGTCTTGTTGCCATATATAATGATCTTCTGGTTCTGCTCATTTCATTTAGCATCAGTTTATGCAAGTCTCTCCAGGCCTCTCTGAAATCATCCTGTTGGTCATTTCTTACAGAACAATAATATTCCATAACATTCATATGCCATAACTTATTCAACCATTCTCCAACTGATGGGCATCCATTCAGTTTCCTGATTTTTGCCACTACAAAAAGGGCTGCCACAAATATTCTTCCATATGTGGGTCCTTTTCCTTCCTTTAAGATCTCTTTGGGATATAAGCCCAATAGAAACACTGCTGGGTCAAAGGGTATGCACAGTTTGATAACTTTTTGAGCATAGTTCCAAATTGCTTTCCAGAATGGTTGCATCCATTTACAATTCCACCAATAATGTATCAGTGTCCCAGTTTTCCCACATCCCCTCCAACATTCCTCATTATCTGAAAAAGACTTATTTGTATAAAAATATTTGTAGTATTTCTTTTAGTGGTGGAAAAGAAATTTAAATCAAACAAATACCAATCAATTGGGGGCTGACTAAAGTTGTTCTATATGAATGTAATGGAGTATTATTGCATTATAAGAAGTGATATGCAGGATGATTTTAGAAAAACCTGGAAAGGCTTACATAAACTGATACATAGTGAAGTGAACAAAACCAAGAAAATAATAGCAATATTGCTTAATGAAGAATTGTGAATGACTTGTCTATTTTAAACAATACAATAATCCAAGAAAATCCCAAAGGCCTAATGATGAAGCATATTATCTGTCTTCAAGAAAGAACTGGTATTAAGGCAGCTAGGTGATACAGTGGTTAGAGCACCAGCCCTGAAGTCAGGAGGACCTGAGTTCAGATCTGGTCTCAGACACTTCCTAGCTGTGTGACCCTGGGCAAGTCACTTAACCCCAACTGCCTCAGTAAAAAAGAAAAAAAAGAAAGAAAGAACTGGTATCAACTGAACACAAACTGGAGCATGTTTGTTTTTTTTAACTTTATTTCATTTTTCAAAGGTTATAAATAGTTTGGTTACATTTTTAGCATCATGCTCAATTGTTTTCCATCTGAACTAATTTATAGTTCAACCAATCTGGTATTTTTCCCTGTGTTTCTGTAGCAGCTAGGTACTGTCATACTACAGGTAGGGCTGAGTCTGAAGTCAAGATTCATCTTCCTGAATTCACATTTGGTCGTAGACACTTAATATCTTTATGACCTGTTTGGCTTGGTTCCTCATCTATAAAAATAAGGTGAAGAATGAAATGGTAAACCACTCCAATATCTTTGTCTCCCAAAAAAACCCAAATAGGTCAAAACAGTCAAACAACTTTAAATGATTGAAGAATAGCAACAACTTCCCAAAACTTTCCAACTTTGATTATCCCTATCTTTTGTTCAGTCCTGAAAATTGTGTCTTTGGTGATCTTTCAGTTATTTTTTGTTTACATTTTATTATAAATAATTTTGAGCCACTTTTCATTAGACTTCTAATAGCTTGAATTTTTTTTGAGAATTGCTTGATAATATCTTTTGATTACTTATTTACTGAGAAAGTCTTCTTGACTTCAGGCCAAGCACTATGTGTACACAAGAAAGGACATGTCAGACACCTAAACTATGAATTAAATTGCCATCTCTGTGGCTTCTCAAACTAAAATTCCTTTCCCTAACCAGTAGGCCTCTTCATTTATTGCCTCTGTCTATTAGAATGTAAACTACATATGCAAACTCTCTCACTCTTCATAATTATATCCTGAGTTCTTAGAACTGTGCCTAACATAACATAATCAGCACTTAAGTGCATTTTCCTTCATTGATCCATCTTGATCTAACCTTAATTTCTGCCAAACTGCTTTCCAGTCTTCCCATTAGCTATTGCCAAGTTCCTGGGAGTAGTAATTATTACCCAAAGTAATTTATTTTAGCAGATTTATTGGACACTGGGTTATTGAGTTTAATTGTTTCAAATTTTTCCTTATCTAGTCTTTCTAACGAATTTTCTTTTCTATTTTTTAATCAATACCACTTAGTTTTGATAATTACTGTTTTATGTTACAATTAGAGATCTGGAGGTACCATTTCCCTTTTATTTTTACTATTCAAAAATTCTATTCAGATTCTAGACTTTTGAATAGGCAATTTTCAGAAGAAGAAATGAAAACTATGAACAAACATATGAAAGAATGCCTCAAACTCCCAATAAAATAGATTATAATATGCAGAAATAAAAACAATTCTGAGATTTTGCTGCACATTCATAACATATATGTAATGAGAAAAAATGAAAATGGTAAATATTATAAGGGCTATGGAATGCCATAGTGAGTAAAATCCTGTTGATAGAGTCATAAATTGGCATAGCCACGATGGAAAACAATTTGGAGTACATACGAAATGTTTCTAAACTATGTATGCAGCCTAAGTTGATCAATACAGAAGAAAAAGATTCTTTTTACATATTAAAATATTTGTAGCATAACTTTATTTTTTAAAAAATGAGACATTAAGTACACATTGCTTGGGAAATGTAAGAACAAATTGTGATATATAAAATATAATTATTCCTTAAAATTTTTTAATGTGAAAAACTTAAGGAAATTATGCAATGACCTGTATGGACTGATATAGAACCAAGATAATAATGTATTTAATAAATATAATAAAATAAAATTAATTAATGATCTTTCTTGATTACTTTTTACTGACAAGAAAACTTATCTCTGTCCTTTTTACCTCCTTTGACCCAGAGGTGATGAATTCTGGGTGCAAAATAAAATATTTGTTGCCATATATGCCCAACATATTGATCTGTTTTTCTCAAATATATATATCATTAGTTGATGAGAGGATTTGAGGGAGAAAGTAGGAATTGGAATTTGTTGGCAATGGAAAGAAGTATTCATAAAATAAAAAAGACAGGGAGAGGATGAGGGAACAGAGGAAGGAAAGAAGGAAGGAAGAAAGAAAGGAAGGAAGGAAGAAAGGAAGGAAGGAAGGAAGGAAGGAAGGAAGGAAGGAAGGAAGGAAGGAAGGAAGGAAGGAAGGAAGCAATGGACTGAGAAAAGGAGGGATGGAGGAAGGAAAAAAAAGGAAAGGTGGGAGGGAGGGAGGAAAGAAGGAAGGAAGGAAGGAAGGGAAGCAGGAATGAAAGGAGGGAGGGAGGGAGGCAGAAAGGAGGAAGGGAGAAAAGGAGGGAGGGAGAAAAGGAAGAAAAGAATTAAAAGAGGGAGGGAGAAAAGAAAGGTAATAGGGAAGGAGGGAGAATAAGAGAAAGAGAAAGCTGAGAAAGGATTTCAGCTATATTCTTGTAAGGAAAACCCACACTAATTAATTTACAGGGCTATTTAGGTTTAGCATAAATCAATTTTAAATATAGCAAAAAAATCATTCCTGTTGTTAAAAAAATACTTAGTTCTGTACTTTTTTATACAATTATGTTTATATTCCATATCCTTGTATACTTAAGTGACTCATTGCTAGTTCTTTATCTCAACTTAATGGCAATTATATTTTGTAGTATTCATTCAATGGTCCTCAAAATAGGTAAATTATAATTCATTTAGATTAACTTTTTATGATTAATCTTTCTAACTTTCCTAATATATTTGCTAAAATTTTTTAGTTACTTATTGTGGGACTTAGAATGAAAAGTGAAAGTTTATATATATACACACCTACACATTCACAAATGAACATATTTTTTATTTAAAACAAAGTTATTTTTAAAATCATGTCATAAAAAGTCAAAAATAAAATTCAGGTATCACATTTTTCCTCTTTCCCTTCCCTACCAACCTTTTCTACCTAATGTATTACTGAAGACTGAGTGTCTTTAGTATTGAATACTCACTATAGGCTGCCACATTCAGACACATTGGAGTAAGATAAGTCCAAAATTACAGACTGTGTTCTGAATTTCATTACTTATATGGGTTTAAATCAGACTCTCAATGTCTTTGAACTTCATTTTCTTATAGTTTAGGTTTTTTTTTCCAAATAGGAGAAAATGTGATCAAAAAAATAGAGAAAGAAAACAATCACTGTGTGAAAGTGAATGAAGGGCGCCTACACTCCCCCCACCCCTCTCTTCCCCAGCCCTTTTTTCCCCTACTTTGACATCTCAGTGTTTTTTTCTCTTTTAGCTGCGAGTTCTGGGATAGGTGATAACTGCCAGTAATAGGATTAGCATTGATTTCTTTAGCAAGAACAGAGATGTGGCAGTTCCAGCCATTTACTGAACTGCCAGCTTTGAAATATCAAAAAAGAAAAAAAGAAAGAAAATAAAAAGAAAGAAAGAAAAAGAAATCTGTAGAAAAAAGCTTCTTGCTGCATTTAAAGAAAAGAAAGCTTTGTGAATTCAAATACACATGTGTCTGTGTGTAGTATTGTTGTGTGTAGAGAGATATATACATGTGCATACTGTAAGTGTGGGGGTAAATATTCCAAACACATGTGGATCATTTGAATGTTTTTGTTGTCTTTCTATGATAGAAAGGATTGAAAACTCCATTTCTATTCCAAGCTACAAGAGACAGTATAAGATTCATTTGGCTTTCTTTTTCTTTCACTTACTAATACATTTTACCAGCTAATCACACACATGGATCATGGTTTGCTGACTTTTATAACCTTGAAATACAAAGAATGAGAAAGATGAAAAAAAATGCCTTGAAGAAAATACTGTTTAAGGGTTTAAAATTGTTGTGGGGTGAGGATAGGGGGTAATTAGTAGTTAGGGCAGGCAGAGAATGAAATCTCCTAGTTATACTATAATCCCATCATTATTTTTTTTAACACAGATATCCCTATCTTCATTACTGGAAAAATTATGGGAACAATACCTATACAATGCTGAAATCACAGATCAAATCAGTGATTTCCAAAACTGATCAATCAATTCAATAAGAAATGTTAGTTTAATTGATTGGTTGACACCCTTGAAACTAAACAATTGGTTAATCAAATCTTTTTTTAATTTTCTAAGGAATTGTTTTAAGGTTCACTCTCTTCCCAAAGAAGTCACATTCAAAAATAATGTCTTAGATACTAGCAGTATTTTGACTTCCTGATCCTAGAAAAAGCCAGGTGAAAAGAAAGATGCCCATTGATTGGGAAATGCCTAAACAAATTATGAAATATAAATGTAAAGGAATATAATTGTTCTTAAGAAATGAGAAATGTGGAAAACCTAAGGAAATTATGCAATTTATGCAAAAGGTTTAAGTTTACAGGTATCCTTTAGAGGGACAGTTTGTTGTTATTTGACCATCTAAAAACTCAACAAAGGTGATAAAGCATAGCAAGAATCTATCAATAAATTAAACATTTATTAAGCACTTGGTATATGTGATGTCCTGTGCTAGATGCAAGGGGTACAGATTTAAAAGTGAATCACTCCCTTCTTCATAGAACTGCAAAGATACAGCATGTTTCCAGATTGATGAATAAGATATATTCTTTTTTGTTTTCTGAAGCATTTGGGGTTAGTGGCTTACCCAGGGTCACACAGCTAGGAAGTGTTGAGTCTGCAGCTAGATTTGAACTCAGATCCTCCTGACTTCAAGACCGGTGCTCTATCCACTGCTCCACCTAGCTGCACCAAATAAGATATATTCAAAATAAACAGATCATTTTTTTTTTAAAGCAGATGATGTTACAGACAACTAGAATTATCAGAAACAATCTCGTGGAGGAAGCTATTGAACTGAGTTGAAATTAGGTAAACTTTCCAAGAGGTAAAACTGAGGAACTGGAGCATTTTCAGGAAAAGTATGCATGAAAGATAGTGCCAAAGTATGGAGGCAGGATTTGGAAGGGGGGGGGGGGGGGAGGGGAAGGGGGCAAAAACTAAAGCCAAAAACTTTGGCTTGGATGTAATGTAGTATATAGGAGGAGACTGATATATAATCAACCTGGAAGGAAATCCTGGAACTGGATTATAAATGACTTTAAATACCAAATAGAGGAATTTGTATTTTATTAATCTAAAAGGTCTTGAGAGTCACTGAAACATCTTGAGCAGGAGATACATCTTCACACCTGTGCTTTAGAAATATCAGTTTAGTAACATTGGATTCAGATGAGGAAAGACTAGATGCAGATACACTAATTAGGAAGCTACAGTTCCCCCAAAAAAGTGGTAATGAGGGCCTAGACTAGTATGGTCAGCATATAAGTAAAGAGAAAAGGATGGACAATAAAAAAGGACTTGGCAACTGAGAGGATAAAGGTGATAAGTGAGAATCAAGGATGACTCCTAGATTATGAATCTGAGTGTTTCAAAAAAAGGCAAATTAATAATAGTGATGAGTTTAGGTGGAAAGATCATAAATTCTGTTCCAGATATGTTAAGCTGCCTTGGGTCTATCCAAGTAGAAATTTTTAACAGGCAGTAGGAGACACAGGAATGGAATTCAGATCAGAAATGAGCACTGTATATGTAGATTTCAGAGACATCTGCAGAGGGATGATAGTTGAAGATATGAAACTTGAAGAGATCACCAAAGAAGCTATTAAGAAAAAAAGGAAAAAAACCTCTCAGGATAGAACTCTGAGACAGGCCCATTCATAGAAAGTATAATGATAACTGCACAGGAATCTAAAAAAAATACTGATCAACAGGTAGGAAGAGACCATTTATAAAAGCACTGTTAGAAAAACCCAGTGAGGAGCAGCTAGGTTGCGCAGTGGTTAGAGCACCAGCCCTGAAGTCAGGAGGACCTGAGTTCAGATCTGGTCTCAGACACTTAACATTCCCAGCTGTGTGACCCTGGGCAAGTCACTTAACTCCAATTGCCTCAGCAAAAAGCAAAAAAAAAAAAAAAACCAGTGAGAAGAAGTGATCTAGAGGACAAGGAGGGTCAATAGAGCCAAGAGAGGGAGGCATTTTGCATGCTGCTTGAGAAAAAGAAGGTCCAATTTCTAGATCAAGAAATTAAATAATCTACAAAATTTATAGTCTACTCAGAAAGTCATATGTGTCATGTATATTATGAATATTTCCTTTAAAAAGTAAGCTAGGAGACACAAGACATAGAGATTAACATCATCATGAATATGGCTATATGATTATAAAAAGGAAATAATTGCAGATATGAGAATATTTTAGAAAGAGCTATTTGCATGGAGAAATAATTAAAATATTAAAGTTTAAAATCAGTACTCTAGGAGACATACTACTACATTGGAAACATAAAGGAGAAGATGCTGCATATGACTACAATTGCTCCACTCTAGGCTATCTATTCTAATGGGAAAAAGAAACAAGCAATCAGTCAATTCTCATTTTAGAGACATTTCAACAATTAAAATAGGTTATTTCAATAAAAATAACCTATAGCAGGTAAATAGGAGAAAAAAATCTTTGCAGCAAATTTCTATAATAAAAATCTCACTTCTAAGTTATATAAGAAACTTATTTTAATGTTTGGAAAAAGAGCCTCCCAATTGATGTGATTAAATGATATGAATAGGTAATTTTCAAAGGAAGAAATGAAATCTATCAATAATCATACAAAAATGTTCTAAATCACTAATGATTAGAATATTACATATTAAACGACACTGAGCTTTCACCTCACAATCATCAGATTAGCAAAGTTGATTTTAAAAAGGAAATGATAAATCCTGGAGGGACTGTGGGAAAATAGATATATTAATTGAAGGAACTGTGAATTGGTCTAGCATTTTGAAACTAGACTATGACAGGAAGCTATTAAATCATGCAGGATATATGGGATATTCAAAAAAGACTAGTACCACTAGTGTGAGTGCTTGCCAGCCCCTTTTTAGAGGTGTTTATCCACCTTTCGTATCTATCTGGCACTCACCTCTCACATGTGGCTCCAAGAAACTATAGGGTACACATCAGCCATACCCTGAGAAACTGTTTCAATAGATAAATTAAACCAGATTCAGGATAACTGAATGGGCCTCAAACCTATTGGTGAGAAGGGGATGGAGGGATTGTCTACCCCTAACATGTCTACTTCAAACCCAGTGGAAAGAGTAGATGAGAACAATTTGTTCCAATGCCCAGGAAAGCAGTTGAAACATGCACTGTGGAGTGACATCTGCTCCATCCCAGGTCTTCTTTCATCATCTTGACTTTTGTCTTGCCACTAGACTTGAATGATTCTGGGAGAGAGTGACACTGATGACTCTGCGCAAGAGTGAAGACATCACCGCATGGTATCATTAATCTTCTTTGTAAATGAACAAAAAACCAGTTAAATCATTCATAGTTTTTCACTCAGCAATACTGCTACTAGATATATATCCCAAAGAAATAAAAGGACCCTATAGGAACAAAAATATTGAAGTCTATACCTAGTGATGTGATAGAGCCAGCTTGAATAAGCTCAGAAGTGTTGATTATTAAATTTTCAATTTGAGTACTTACACCTCGCATATGTTACGAATTAGGATTTATTTATCATTTTGTTAATTGTCTAGATTCCAGAAGGTGATGGAGAAAATGTTAATAATGCAAACTGAACTGAAAAGTGTATCATATATTTATTTTTTTCTTAAGACTAAATTCTTAAATATTTACTAACACATCCCTAGAAATACTCCAAAGAGATCAAAGAGAGGTATACAAAAAATATTTATCACAGCTCCTTTGTAGTGGCTGAAAATTGAAAATATATGAGATACCCATCAGATGGAGACTGACAATAAATTATGATATGAGAATGTGGTAAACTTGATTGAGGCATAGGAAATGATGAGGGTAAGTATTTCAAGAAAGCTGGGGAGACTTGCATGAACTGATGCAGTCAAATGAGCAGAATTAGCATAACATATTATTTATTTATTTATTTTTGCTTTTTGCTGAGGCAATTGGGGTTAAGTGACTTGCCCAGGGTCACACAGCTAGGAAGTGTCTGAGACCAGATTTGAACTCAGGTCGTCCTGACTTCAGGGCTGGTGCTCTATCCACTGTGCCACCTAGCTGCCCCAAGCGTAACATTTTATAAAATAAAAGCATCATAAAGACAAATTACTTTCAAAGACTTAGGGATTTTAATCAACACTATTGCCAAACATAGGGCTGGGTACTAGGGATACAAAAGTAAAAATGAAATATTTTCTGCCCTCAAAGTATTTACATTCTACCGAAATGTAGAAAGTCATGAGAAATAATCATCATAATACATGACATTTATATAGCATTATATTACTAGGTTAGGTAGCATAGTGGATACAATACCAGGCCTGGAATCAGGAAGACTCATCTTCCTGAATTTAAATCTAGCTTCCAAAATTTACTAACTTTATGACTTCAAGCAAGCCATTTAACTTTGTCTCAGTTTCCTCATATATAAAATGAGATGAATAAGGAAATGATAAATAAATATATATATATTATTACATATTATGTATAAATAAATAAAATTAAAAATTATAAAGCCCTCCAGTATCTTTTACAAGAAAACTCAAAATAGGGTCATGAAGAGTTAAACACAACTAAACAAATGACTGAACAAACATAGATAGCAACCATGCTGTGAGGTAGCTATTACAGATATTATTATCCTTTCTTTACAGAGGAGAAAATTGAAGTTCAGACAATTTAAGATCAATTTTTAAAAACTCAAAACACTGAAAAGTAGTTGAGGGGAAAGTGAATCTGCGTAGAATATTAAATAGTTATATCATCCCAAGATGATTTATTGATAAAACTAGAAAAGCAAATGGATATAAAATAAAAAAGAAATGTCAATATTTCTACGATAATATATTCTCCTAAATAATACTGGGACCATCATGTTCAGATCTTGCTATCTCTGTAATGAATGAACTATAATAAGGCAATGACAACAGCACTCGCATGTAATCCCTAGTCAGCCAAACTAAATATCTTATTATGTTTCATATTCCGACTCCTAATTAAGAGCCTTTGCCCTAGCTGTCCTCCATGTCTCAAAATGTAGTCTCTTCACTTTGAACTTGTTGCATCTCTATTTTTCCCTGAAAACTCAGTTCAAATGTTACCCTCTACATTGGGGCATCTTAACTCTTTTTGTGTTATAGATCCCATTGGCAATCTGATAACAATTAGGGATTCCTTCTTAAAATGTTGTTGTTGCTGCTATTGTTGTTTTAATAATTAAATTTATCCAAGGAGATGCTATTAATCAACTTCAGTATTTACTTGAATGTAATCTCTCTAAACTTCCCAAAGTTGGATTCATATAGGGTCCACAACTCTAGAATTGCTATAAAAGATAACTATCCATGAAAAAAATACTCAACACTCATTTAATTTTAAGTAGGCTATAAAGGAACTTATAAGCAAGTTTCTCAGGAAACCATAACATTTACCAAACATTTGAAAAATGTATATCAATTAAGGGAATTTAGTACTCAAGGCAACTTAGGTCATTTGTGCAGGAATGGTATAAATTGGGAGAGAAATGTAAAATTCAATAATTTTCAAGCAATTTAGAGACTAACATCTAAATATTATTATTGCTGTCCATTCTGCTCTGTGATTTGTGATTTTGCTCAAAGAGAAAGGACACTATACAATTGAACAGTATGAACATTTTCAGGTCTGCTTTTAATAAGGTTACTCTCAAGTTGACATGTATCCTAATTCATTCACATTGGTCTACTTAAGTGAAGCAGAGAAGGGCAGAAGACCTTGAAAGCAGAAAGCGGATCAACAAAGGAGAGCAGCTGGGTTCTGTGTTCCCATTATGTTGAACTTTAATATTTCTTAATATCAGGAGGACGTAACAGCTGCTCAGGCCCCAAATATTATACTCTGATAATATATCTTAAGGCAACCACCCTATTAAGTAGAGAAAAACCTCATGAACTGTCCACATGTGAATTATTGGTCTGCATTAAACAAGAGAGATCTTAGAAATCTAAGTGCTTTCTCTGACTCATAGTCTATTTTGGTAAACAGGATTAAGGGTGGAAGTTTTAAGTTATTATCATACACACTGGGAACAATTGATTAATTCCCCTCCAAAACCCAATAATATTACATTTCATTGGAACTGAAAACTATAATGACATATTCATATCTTACCTCTACCATTTAATAAATGTATGCCCTAAGAAAATCCACTACCTGGGTCTAAGTTTCCTCACCTATAAAAAGAAAGCATTTGACAAGACAGCCTCTGAGATCTCTTCTAGGTCTAGATATATATGATCTATATAATATAACCTTCTCATTATACATTTAAAGAAACAGATGTTCAGACAGGGGAAGTGATTTGACTATTGCTGTTTTCACTGTCATTTGGGCCTCATGATACCACTCTACTGCAAAGTGGTAGAGTGGGAAAAATGCAGAAATTAGAGGCAGGGAAATTCTGCTGCTGACTTACAGTGTAATCACAACTAAGTCCCTTAATTTCTCTGAAAGGATTTCCTAATCTGTAAAATGAGGTTAAAAAGAAATCCTGAAGTTGCTATATTGCAGGGTTGTTGTGAGAATCCAGTGAAATTATGTGTATGAAGTATTCAGATATTCAAATGGGTATGAGTTCTCATTTATATGGGCTTTCCTTCCAATATGTATATCTCCATCCATCTTTGCATGTCTACCATATATAATTTTTATGTGTTCTCTTAAGGTTATCATAGAGGTGGACCCAGTGCACTATGGTCTTTCTCAAATTCTTCTTTGAGGCTAATATGCAGGATGTCTCATCAAGTAACCATATATTTCTTTGATGATATCTTTTCTACTGTTTCTCCTTTGTCATTCTCCAATTGTAATATATAGTAAACTGTTCATGTTTATCTGGAAAAATAGATCAAGGAAAGATAATTTAAGAATGTATTATGCTACCTAAAGGCCATGATAAAAAAATGCCTAGATGTTATACTTCAAGAAATTATCAAAAAAAAAAACTGATCCAGATGGTGAAATAGAAATGGAAAAAATACACCAATAAGCTCCTGAAAGAAATACTATGATGAAAAATCCAGAGTTCCCAACTAAAGGGAAAAAATATTACAACCAGCCAAAAAGAAATAATTCAAATATTGTGGAGATATAAAATTTAGTAGCTTCCATGTAAAAGGTGTGAAGGGCTTGAAAATTGTTTTTTTTTTTCTGGAAGGGAAAGAAGCTAGGATTGTAATGAAGAATAAAATCCTTAAATGAAAAAAGTGTATATTTAATGAAATAGAAGACTTTCGAGCATTCTTAATGAAAAGATCAAATCTGAATAGAAAATTTGATATTCAAATATCATAATGAAGAGACGCAATAAAAGGCAAACATGGAAGAAAAATTATAAGGAAATCAATAATGTTAAACTGTTTACATTCCTTTATGAGAAGATGATACAATGTTAGAACAGTTGGAAGCAGTCTACATAAAGAGAGGGCACGACTATGAGTTGATTACATTTGCATAATCTTCAAAAAAATTAAGGGATAAAGAAGAGAAATACACAGGAAGAAGGTAAAATTATCTCACATGAAAGAGTGTATATTTTTACACTAGAGGGGAAAATAATGGGAATGGGCAATGTTAAAACCTCACTCTTGTTGTAATTGGCTTCATGAGGGGAAAAATATGTTTATATTCACAGATATATCCAATTGGGCATAAAAAATCATTTTATGCAACAGGAAAATAGAAAAGGAAGGGGATAAGAGTAAAGAGGGATTTTAAGGGAGGATGAAGCAGACAATGGTCAAAAGCAAAACAGACTTTTGAGGAAACACAGGACAAAAAGAAAAAGCAAGATAAGCATAATGAAAAAGGATAAAGGGAAATTCATGTCAGTAATAATAACTATGAATGTGGTTGGGATTATCTCACCTATAAAATAGAAGTGATAGTAGAATGGATTAGAAATCAGAATTTAACAATACGATGTTTACAAGAGACATAATTAAAAGAGAGAGATATATACACATAGCTAAGATAAGGAGATGGAGAAAAATCTATTATGCTTAAGTTACTATAAAAAAGGGAGGAATAGTAACCATGATCTTAGAGAAAGCAAAAATAAATATTTAAAA
>JAJPUD010002324.1:111448-122873 GCA_023553655.1 Myrmecobius fasciatus
GCTGATGATTTATGTGGATTTATTTTGTATCCTGCAACTTTGCTAAAGTTGTGGATTAATTCTAATAGTTTTTTAGTTGATTCTCTAGGGTTCTCTAAGTAGACCATCATATCATCTGCAAAGAGTGATAATTTCGTTTCCTCATGACCTACTCTAATTCCTTTAATCTCTTTTTCTTGTCTTATTGCCAAGGCTAGCATTTCTAATACAATATTGAACAGTAATGGTGATAGTGGACAACCTTGTTTCACCCCTGATCTTATTGGGAATGGTTCCAGTTTATCACCATTACATATGATGCGAGCTGATGGTTTTAAATAGATGCTACCGACTATTTTAAGGAAAAGTCCATTAATTCCTATACTCTCTAATGTTTTTAATAGGAATGGATGTTGAATTTTATCAAATGCTTTTTCTGCATCTATTGAGATTATCATATGGTTTTTGTTAGTTTGGTTATTAATATAGTCAATTATGTTAATAGTTTTCCTAATATTGAACCATCCCTGCATTCCTGGTATAAATCCTACTTGGTCATGGTGTATTATTCTAGGAATGATTTTCTGTAATCTCTTTGCTAATATTTTATTTAAGATTTTTGCATCAATATTCATTAAGGAGATTGGTCTATAATTTTCTTTCTCTGTTTTTGTTTTACCTGGTTTAGGTATCAGTACCATGTCTGTATCATAAAAAGAGTTTGGTAGGAGTCCTTCATTCCCTATTTTTTCAAATAGTTTATATAATATTGGAGTTAACTGTTCTTTAAATGTTTGGTAGAATTCACATGTAAATCCATCTGGTCCTGGGGATTTTTTCTTAGGGAGTTGATTAATGACTTGTTCTATTTCTTTTTCTGAAATGGGACTATTTAAGTAATTTATTTCCTCTTCTGTTAATCTGGGCAATCTATATTTTTGTAGATATTCCTCCATTTCACTTAGGTTATCAAATTTATTGGCATACAGTTGGGCAAAGTAACTCCTGATTATTGCTCTAATTTCCTCTTCATTGGTGGAAAGTTCTCCCTTTTCATTTTTGAGACTAACAATTTGATTTTCCTCTTTCCTTTTTCTAATTAAATTAACTAGAGGTTTATCTATTTTGTTGGTTTTTTCATAAAACCAACTTTTAGTTTTATTTATTAATTCAATAGTTTTTTTACTTTCAATTTTACTAATCTCTCCTTTTATTTTTAGGATTTCAAGTTTGGTATTTGATTGGGGGTTTTTAATTTGTTCTTTCTCTAGCTTTTTTAGTTGCAAGCCCAATTCATTGATTTTCTCTTTTTCTATTTTATGCAAATAAGCATCTAGAGATATAAAATTTCCCCTTATTACCGCTTTGGCTGTATCCCACAAATTTTGGTATGTGGTCTCATTATTGTCATTCTCTTGAATGAAATTAGTAATTGTGTCTGTAATTTGCTGTTTCACCCATTCATTCTTTAGGATAAAATTATTTAGTTTCCAATTGCTTTTTGGTCTATTTTCTCCTGGCCTTATATTGCATGTGATTTTTATTCCGTCATGATCTGAAAAAAGTGCATTTATTATTTCTGCCTTCCTGCATTTGATTTTGAGGTTTTTGTGTCCTAGCACATGGTCAATTTTTGTATAAGTTCCATGGACTGCTGAGAAAAAAGTAAACTCCTTTCTGTCTCCATTTAATTTCCTCCAAAGATCTATCATACCTAACTTTTCTAACATTTTGTTTACCTCCTTAACTTCTTTCTTATTTATTTTGTGGTTTGATTTATCAAGTTCTGAGAGAGGGAGGTTGAGATCCCCCAGTATTATAGTTTTGCTGTCTATTTCTTCTTGCATCTCTCTGAACTTTTCCTCTAGGAATTTCCATGCTATACCACTTGGTGCATATATGTTTAGTATTGATATTGTTTCATCATCTATGGTACCCTTTAGGAAGATATAATTTCCTTCTTTGTCTCTTTTAATTAAGTCTATCTTTGCTTTTACTTGGTCTGAGATCAGGATTGCTACCCCTGCTTTTTTTTGTTCACCTGAAGCATAATAGATTCTGCTCCAGCCTTTTACCTTCACCCTGTATGTATCTCTATGTTTTAGATGTGTTTCTTGTATACAACATAGTGTTGGATTCTGGTTTTTAATCCACTCTGCTATCTGCTTCTGCTTTAAGGGAGAGTTCATTCCATTCACATTCACAGTTAAAATAACTAATTCTGTATTTCCTGTCATCTTATTTACCCTAACTTATGCTTTTCTCTTTCTTATCCCCTTTCCCTCCTCCCTACTATTTTGCTTTTGAAAACCACTTCCCTCAAACAATCCTTCCCCTTTAGAGCCCCACCCACCTCCTTTTTCCCCCCTTTCCCTCCAGTTTCCTTATAAGTACGTCTATTATTCCCTCTGAGCCAAATCTGATGAGATGGAGATTAACCCAATTCTCATTCCCCTCCCTTTTCTCCCCTCAATCATTATAGGTTTTCTTTGCCTCTACATGAGATGTAATTTCCCTTATTTTACCTCCTTTTCCTCTTCTTCCAGTGTTATCCCTTTTCTACCTCTAATTTCTTTTTCAGTTTATCATATCATAAGATTCATAAAATCACAATAAACATATCATAATAATCATAAAATCACAGTAATCATATGATAATAATCATAAAATCACAGTAATCATATCATAATCATAATGTGATAATCAATTCATAAAATCAACCCTCATTCTATAAGTATCTATAACATAAATATAGTTCTCAAGAGTTATTTTTTCTTGTTACCTTTTTATGTTTCTCTTGTGTTCTGTGTTTGTAGATCAAATTTTTTGTTCAGTTCTGGTCTTTTCAGTAGAAATAGGTGAAATTCTCCTATATCATTGAAAGACCATCTTCTTCCCTGGAAGATAATGCTCATTCTAGCTGGGTAACTTATTCTTGGCTGTAATCCAAGTTCCTTTGCCCTTCGGAATATCTGATTCCAGGCCCTTCGATCCTTCAAAGTAGAAGCTGCTAGGTCCTGTGTGATCCTAATTGTAGCTCCCCGATATTTAAATTGTTTCTTTCTAGCTTCTTGTAATATCTTTTCCTTGGTATGATAGTTCTGGAATTTAGCCACGATATTTCTGGGGGACTTAATTTTTGGGTTTCTTTCAGAAGGTGATCGGTGGATTGTTTCAAGGAGTATTTTGCCTTCTGGGTGTAAAATATCAGGGCAGTTTTCTTTTATGATTTCCTGGAAGATAGTGTCCAGGTTCTTTTTTTCATCATGGCTTTCAGGAAGCCCTATAATCCTTAGATTGTCTCTCCTAGATCTATTTTCCAGGTCAGTTGTTTTTCCTAGGAGATATTTCATGTTTTTCTCTATCTTTTCATTTTTTTGTTTTTGTTCAACTGATTCTTGAAGTCTTGATGAGTCATTAATTTCCAGTTGTTCGATTCTAATTTATAATGTCTTATTTTCTTCAGTTACTGTTTTTAGTTCCTTTTGCAATTGACCAATTACATTTTTTTGTTCACTGCATTCTTTTTCCATTTTTTCTATTTTATTTTGCAGTGATCTCATTTCGTTTCCCCATGTTTCTTCTAACTCTCTTTTAAGATTTTTTATGCAATCTTCAAAGAGAGCCTTGTGACATGGAGACCAATTTATGTCTCTCTTTGGGGCTTTTTCTGGAGTTGCTTTACCTTTAGGGACCTCAGGATTTGAGGTCTGTTCTTCCCTCTCTCCATAAAAGTTGTCTATGGTGAGAGCTCTTTTTGGTTTTTTATTCATTTTTTTTTTGAAGGTGTGAGGTCTGTTTAGGGCAAAGGTGGGACAGCTGCTTTAATTTGCCCTGGGGCAGTTCTGCTGATTGAGTTATTTCAGGAACTGGGCAGTTCTGCTGATTGAATTATGTCAGGGGCTGGGCAGCTCCGCTGATTGAATTATTTCTGGTGCTTATCAGACCTGTTGTTTGATTGATTGCTTTAAGGTGCTGTGTAATGGCAGCTAGTTACGATGCTCATCAGGGGTTCAGTGGTTCACAATCTATCCCCCTCAAAAGGCAGACCCTCCAAACCACCTGCCCACAATCAGGACAAATTGTTCCAAGAGGCCCGCAGAAGACTCCCAGGTGTGTGAAAAGCACAACGCTCCCACTCCTGTTCTGACTCCTGTTCCAGCTCCCTGCTCCAGCTCCCTGCCCCGGTCTCCCTGTGCTGCAGTCTGGGTTCAGTAGGCCACCCCCTGCCCCATTAAAACAGACCTGTTTTGAGGTTCTTCCAGAGTATCTTCTTCTAGAATCGTGTTGTTCTCCGGATATTGTGGATTTTTTTGCTTCAGAATCAGTCTAGAGGCTTCATATTTTGTTGGTTTGAGGGGAGATTAGAGGAGGTTACAGAGAATCCTGTCTGATCTCCGCCACCATGGCTCCACCCCCGGAAGGAAGTTCCAGAAAGTTTCTATGATAAAGGCCTCTTTTCTCAACTATATAAGGAACTTAGGCAAATTTTTTTAAAGTACAATCCATTTCTCAGTTGATAAAGTTTGCAAGGGATATGAATAGGCAGTTTTCAGGAGAAATCAAAGTGATTTGTAGACATTTAAAGCTAGAGAAAGACAAATTAAAATAACTCTTAGGTGCTACCTTATGCCTCTCAAAATGACAAAAGCTGGAGATGATAAAAGAAAATATAGATACAATAATGAATTGTCAATAGAGTTGTGAAACTGATCTAACCATTCTTAAGAACAATTTGAATCTATGCCCAAAGGGTAATAAAACTGTGCAAAGCCTTTGACCCAAGAATACAATTAATAGGTCTATACCTCAAAGAGATCAAATAAAAAGGGAAAAGGACTGATATATACAAAAATATTTATAAGCTATTTTTTGTAGCAGCAAAGAATTGATATTGAGGACATGTGCATTAATTGGGGAGTGGCTGAATAAATTGTGATACATGATTGGGTATTTTCTGCTATTTTATGATATGTAGGTATATTTAAAATGTGTTGATTTATTTCACAAGTATAATTTATATGTTATTTGTTTATTTGTTGGTTAAGGGAGAGAAAATATTTGGAACTCATTTTTTTAAGAATACTATAAATAAATTTTAAAAAATAATGTTTTTAGGGGCAGCTAGTTGGTGTAGTAGATAGAGCACCAGTCCTGAAGTCAGGACTGTCTTCAAATCTGTCCTTAGACACTTAACTCTTCCTTGCCATATGACCCTGGGCAAGTCACAACCTCAATTGCCTCAGCAAAAACAACAACAACAACAACAACAATAATGTTTTAAAGATATTTTTTCTTCTTCCTCCTAGAAAAAGTACTTCACATGAATAGCCTATTAGACTTGTTTTAATAAAAGAATTCCAGTCTTTTCAGAAGCATGATCCATGTGCTACTTATTTCCCCTTACAATTCTACAATTCTATGAAATTTAAGTGTATTTGGTTTGATTAAATGATGATAAAAAAAAGTTTTCTTTCTGATCTGGGAGAAGGATATTATTAATACAAGAAAGGAAGCTTTTGAATACATCAGGAATTGGGAATCAAGAGACTACAAATAAAGTTTTACAACCTGTAAAAACATTAAGTTCTTGACACTAAAAATTTTAAGATGGAAAGAGCTGAATTTAATAGTTGGAAGAAAGCCAATAAGTGTGGGATAGCACTAGAGCTGAATCAACAAAGACTTGGCTAGACTGGGCAATAGGGAATTTCACAACAAGCTCAAGGAAAATAATGGTGACACAATAGTTGACCCACCAAATCAAACAACGAACAGATGTGAAAAGTGGCAGAAAAGTCAAGAGAGAAATGGCAAATATTCCAAGGTAGATTCTAGACTTCTAAAAAGTGTTGGAGGAGAGCAAATAGGAATAGTGACAAACTTGCTATAATTGTGTCTCAGAACTTAGAGAAAGTATAACTAATAAGAGATAGGAGTACTAGGCTATAGATGTTACTGGAAGGACAGAGACTGGCAGGTAGAAGTGGAAAGAGAGAAGTGTAGATGATATTGAGGGAGATGAAATGGATAGAGAAAAAAGAGGAGTGTTAAAATGAGATTGAAAATCTTAACAGCTAGAGAAAGCGCTCTGATATCTCTTTTGAGCTAAAATTACACAGCAATGGAGTCATGGAAAGGAACTAAATGAGAAGGCACATTAATGTATCCTTGGCA
Organism: Myrmecobius fasciatus; assembly: GCA_023553655.1. Lineage (NCBI taxonomy): Eukaryota > Metazoa > Chordata > Mammalia > Dasyuromorphia > Myrmecobiidae > Myrmecobius > Myrmecobius fasciatus. The sequence goes on from JAJPUD010002324.1 coordinate 117,605, forward strand.
GCACAGAGTAGTAGATGGAGTGTTGGATTTGGAGACAAGTTCTGGGTTCAAATTCTGAATCTGTCATTATATACCTCTGACTGTGGGCATTCCCTAAACTCTTTGGGCTTCAGGTATAAACAAATGGGGTTGCACTAGATAATTACTAAGAATTTTTTAGATTTAAAAATTCATAGTCCTATGATATTGAAACTGAATTAAAATGTGAAAAAATTAGTCCAAATAATAATACTTGGGGACATTAACTATCTGCATATTGGGACTAAATTGTGTTTGGATAGTAAGAATCAAAGAATTGGATTTGGAAGGGATCTAAAAACACCATTTAATCTAAAATTAGCTAATGCATGAACCAGTGGTGCATCACCCTTGACCTAACTTCTGCATGCAGCCCTTCAATTACTAGTAGCACACTGCCTTTAAAAATTCAGTACATTCCTTTTTGTACAGTTCTAATTGCTAGGAAATTGCTCAGTTCAACTAAATAAACATTTATTAAGTGCTTTCTGGGTACTATGGTAAGCATAAAGATAAAAATCTAAACTTAATTTCTGCCAACCTCCTAATTCAAGGTCTACCTCTCCTTTCTGCAAGTACACAGAAAATAAGAAAAATGATTGTTTAATGAAACAGGTAGATTTGGAACTTATGATAAAGGACATATAGTCCTGACTGAGAAGCAGTATGCTATCCTGTTAGCCAAGAAGGCCTGGGTTCAAATCTTTTCTTCCATACACTGTGTGACTATGAACAATTAATCAAAAATTAATTTATTTAGCATATATCATCTATAACTTAATTTCTCAATGGCCCAAACAGCTCTTTAATGCAAACTATGTTAGAGACACACTGCTCATCTGTATCAGCAAAATGAGTTTCACTACTCTGGGGTTCTTGGCACTGATGAAAACATCATTCAAAACAACAATAATAAATTCCTGAATATGGAATAGTAACTATTTATGCAGGTAGCATGCAAGGCTGATAGACTGTTTAATAATGAACATAAAACATATATCAGTTCAATATCCTTGGCAGAAAAAGGAAAAAGAAAAAAATAGACAAAACCACTATCAACTCAAATTTAGAAAAGAAAACTAAAACAAACAAACAAACAAAAAAAAAAAAACACCCACCATGGGAGTTAACAAATCTACTAAAAAGTAAATTACCCATAGATAGATTAGATCCTATTTGAAAACATTACACTGTAAACACAAGAGGAAAAACATATCATTAATCTAAAAAGTCAGACACTGGAAAAGAGACAATAACTCTTTGAAGTCTGGGATAGTCAAGCAGGTCAACCTAGAGGGGCAAATTGAGAACCCCATAAAGAGTGGCATGTCATTTACAAAGTAAACAAGTGTTTTTGCCCATGAGCCAATTGGGGCAGGTTTTTTCTTACTACAGCTTTTGTTTTTTGGCTAATATTTGCAAGTCCAGTCAATAGTTAATATTAAATAGCACAGAGAGCAATAATTCCCTTTAGGGTCAGAGTTGATCAACTCAGCAATCTAGCTTGCTAACTATTATTGACTGTCTAACTTCCTGGACCCTAAGTATCCTCTCTAGAGATATATTATCTGCCTTATTCTCTTTGCTTTAGCTTAACTCATCCCTCAAATTGATCTTTTCCCATCATTCCTACAGTATCTTTTGCTTAAATTTTTCCTTTTCTGATGAGTCATCTCATTTTATCCCATACCTACTATAGAGAGGAAAAATTAGGGGATAAGATTTTAAAACCATTTTAAAATAGTCTATGAAGTCACTATTAGGTTTAATATCTATCTATAGACATAAATACATACATATATATTCACACATATATATGTATATGCATATGTGTATATATACACATATATATGTGTATGTGTGTATATAGGCATATATATATATATGTGTGTGTATATACACCTACACATATAAAGTAGAAAGATAAATAAAGAATCCATGGGACCACAAAAACATTTCGTTGCAAAAACCCCCTTTTAGGATCAAAAAAATCCCTCAAAGATAGCAAATGAATTTCTTATCTTCCTTTATGGAGGAAGAAAGGATAAAAATCCCCATATTCAACTGTCCATTGAAGAAAATAGTCATTTGATCTGCTAGATTAAATAATTATAACACTAGGATTTTCTAAACCAAAAAGACAAACCTAATGTAGTTTAGAAGAAGGCTTCCACTCAAGGAGCTAAAAAGTGATTCGAAGGTATAGTTATAAAATCACTGGCCAAAACATATAATTTGTCATTGTAAATAACATCTCTTTCAAGGAATTGACAGATCCCAGGTGTGGTCACTGATGATGATGGTGGTGGTCATAAACAAAAGTTAGAGCCTCTGTTTCATAGGCACTGTGCTAAGAACCTTATAAATATTATCTCATTTGACCTTCACAGTAACCTATGAAGGCCAGTACTATTATTATAGGGTAAATGATTTTACAGCTCAAGAAACTAAAATAAACAGAATTTAAGTGACTTGCCTAGGGTCAAGAAGCTGGTAAATATCTGTCCAGTTTTGAACTCAGTTCTGCTTGAATGCTAGGCTCTATCTACTGCAGTACCAGCTTCTCTATAAAAGTAAAACCCAGAATGTACATATTAGTTGGTCTCATAAAAAACTGGTAACTAAATATAATAAAATGTGGGATCACCTTATACCAAGATCAGGTCGAAATGGGTTCATGATTTAAACATAAAGAGTGATACTATAAGCAAATTAACAGAACAAAGGATAGTCTATCTCTAAGATCTGTGGAGAAGGAAGGAATTTGTGGCCAAAGAAGAACTAAAGTACATTATGGAAGTAAAATGGATAGTTTTAATTATATTAAGTTTAAAAGGCATTGTACAAACAAAACCAATGCAGACAAGATTAGAAAGGAAGCAGTAAACTGGGGGAAAAAATTGCATCCAAGGGTTCTGATAAAGACCTCATTTCTAAAATATATAGAGAATTGACTCAAATTTATAAGCATACAATTAAAACCATTTCTAGTCATATGAGAAAAATGCTTTAAATCACTATTGATCAGAGAAGTGCAAATTAGGACAACTCTGAGGTACCACTACATACCTCTCATATTGACTAAGATGACAGGAAAATATCATGATGAATGTTGGAGGGAATGTGGGAAACTGGGATACTAATATATTGTTGGTGGAATTCTGAAGTGATCCAACCATTTAGGAGAGAAATATGGAACTATGCCCAAAGGCCTATCAAACTGTGCATACCCTTTGATCCAGCAGTGTCTCTACTGGCTCTGTATCCTAAAGAGATCATTAAAAAAAAAAAAAAAAGGAAAAGGACCCATATGTGCAAAAATGTTTGTGGCAACCTTTTTTTGTAGCAGTAAAGAACTGGAAATGGATACCCAATGGTTGGGGAATGGCTGAATAAGTTGTGATATATGAATGCTATATTGTTCTATAAGGAACAATCCACAAAATGATTTCAAAAAGGTCTGAAGAGACTTACATGAACTGATGCTAAGTGAAATGAGTAGAACCAAGAGAACATTGTACATAGCAACAATAAGATTATATGATGATCAATTCTGATAGACATGGCTCCTTTCAACAGTGAGATGGATTGAGGCCAGTTCCAATGGTTTTGTGATGGAGAAAGCCATCTACACCCAGAGAGAGGACTGTGGGGACTATGTGTATCACAACATAGCATTTTCACTTTTTTTAGTTGTTATTTGCTTACATTTTGTTTTCTTTCTCATTTTTTTGGTCTGGTTTTTCTTATGCAGAATTATAATTGTGGAAATATGGATAGAAGAATTGCACATGGTTACATATATTGGATTACTTGCAATCTAGGGGAGGGGTGGGGAGAAAGGAGGGAGAAAAAATTTTTGCAAGGGTGAATATTGAAAATTATCTATGCATATATTTTGAAAACAAAAAGCTTTAAAAATAAAGTATAATGTGGGATCACTGACCACTTGAACACAAGCTTATAGGATTTAAATTCAGAATAAAACTTATGTATCATCTAATCCTAACCTTTTATGTTATAAAGAAACTAAACTTCAAAGAAAAGATGTGACATATAAAAGTTCATTCTCAACATAAAAGCACTTAAAGGCAGAACTAAGAGTCTGAGACATCTGTCTAATGTTTTGTTTTTTGGGGTTTTTTTTCCATTCTACCATAGGAAAAAATTACTATTCTGGAAAAAAGACTGTGGGAGTGGAAGTGATGGTTTTATTTTATCTTGTCCTGTCTTGTCTTGAACTATTATTTCACTGGTGGCAGAAATACCTGATAAGGAAACTTTCTTTACCAACACAAATTAACTTCTGCTGTGCCACATAGACTATTAGAATCTTAAAAAGCTATTTGTATCTTAGTCATTGCAATTTTAGAGCCCACTGAGAAGTGAAGCGACTGATCCAAAGTCATACAGCTACCATAGGGTATTCCTGTTTTAAGCTACTAAATCTTAAAACTGCCCAAGATCTTTAGAACACTGTGTGTCTGAGGCTAGTCCTGAAGCCAGATTATCCTTGCTGAGACCAGCTCTCTATCAATTCAGCAATAAGACTCTCACTGCAGTTGATACTTGTAACAACAATAATGACAATGTTGCTGATGGTGGAAATTCTATTTTTATGTAGCACTTTTCATAGTATAAATCACTACCTTTGTTCAATGCATTTTCTTGTCCTTGGGGGATATCTTTAATGACTTAAAGATGTGGGAGTTTTCCATCATGACCCATTATCAGTCACCCTAAAATTCAGGAAAATCATTTTTAAAATACATGTACTTTCAGTTTATGTTATCTCTGAAAGTATCATGTTCCATAAGATAATTAGCTATTATATAGAGGAAAAACTTTTAACCTTTAAGTATTTGAGTTCTAGTCATTCAAGCAAGAAAACTATGATTCAAAAAATTTAAGTAACTTGTTAAAGGTTATATACCTAAAGTTCTATCCTAACAAGTTCATTAAGGGAAGGAATTATTAATTTTATTTATTTTATGTTCCATTTCCAATATCATGACACAGGACTATGAAAAGGAAAAAAAAAATTTAATTTCTACTTGAATCTAAAGCCCCTTGCAGGAACTATTATTATATTGTTGTCTTGTTTAAGTTAATACCTTTCTGTGTGTATTTGTCTTACTTTCCAAATGAAAGTTCCTTCATATAAGCTCCTTCAGGAGTGGGATGATAGATAAGATTGATAGAAGGAAAGAAAGAAAGAAAGAAAGAAAGAAAGAAAGAAAGAAAGAAAGAA
>JAJPUD010002324.1:122883-167883 GCA_023553655.1 Myrmecobius fasciatus
AAAGAAAGAAAGAAAGAAAGAAAGAAAGATTGATAAATGGATGGATGGACAGTTGAATAGATGGATGAATGGATGGATGGATGATGATGGATAGAAAACAGACAATAGACAGACAAATAGATTATTGATAGACATGTGATAGATAAATCATAAATACATACATGCATACATACATACATACATAAAGTATCAAATATCAGAGAGAGAGAGAGAGAGAGAATCAAATATCAATTTCCAACAATGAAAAAAGTTTTTAAAAAATGAACTTGTGCTCTGGGTTGTGTGTACATTTATAGAGGAATACTTACATAAACATATATAGGGTAATCAGTATAGTAGCTAGAAAAGCAGCCCCAAAGCCAGGGAGAACTAAGTTTAAGTTCTCCCTCTGACATTTTTTGGCCAGGTGACACTGGACAAGTCAATTAAACTCTCTAAAGATTAAGCAACACTCTTAAGACTCTAAGCTATAAAGAAGTTTCTGGTCTGTGCTATTAGAGGGAATAGAGGGAATTTCTTCACCAGGGAGTTCCTTATATCAATGAAATCACAAATTCAGTACTTATCCCTATAAAATGTATGATTTTAGTTCTATAAACAAAACAAAAAAGTAAATTATTTTCAAAATGTCCTAAGAACAGAGGTTGTCAATGAAGTAGAAAAAGAACTAATCTGGAAGTCAAGAAATGTGCTCTAGTACCAGATCTGTCCCTAACCAGCTGAGTTATCTTGGTCAAGTCTTTTGGCCTCCATTTCCTTATGTGTATAATGAACAGTCATATGTAAGAATCTCCAAGGTCCCATTTTGCTATGTCATTCTATGCTTTGGGCTCTGGTGCTTTTCCAGGCACTAATCCACATCTAATATCAGCTTCTCTTGCATTATAAAATAGTTCATTCTATCTTCTCTACATTCTCATCACATTGTCCAGGCCATATTGTAGCACCATTACGTATTTGTCTACTAATTGATCACTATTGCAAAGCAGAAACTGAGAGCTTCTGGCAAAAGAAGAAATATTAGGCTTGAAAGAAGAAATGTGATTTTTTAAATGGTAGCTATTAGTCTAGAAATGTTTTCTTCCACTGCTGTCACTGATATAGAGGCAACCTCATTGCTCATGGTCAGTGCATGAGCACCCAAATCCAGCAAAGAAAACCTTTTTTTCTTTCACTTGCCTCAGTAACCCAGAGAGAGGCTATATTCACTCCATCAAGATATTTCAAAAGATAAAGCAGTGTTATAAGCTGTTTAACCCAGGGAAATCCCACCAGAGCTATTTTCCTTATTAAACTCATCAGCAGCAAGATATTTATAAGGGGAAAAAACAGGAAAAAAAAAAAACCTTGACTCTTGGGGAAGTGAGAAAAACATAATATAAAGAAAACTACTTCTTAGTGAAAGACAATGCAGATTTTACTAAAAAATAAGATTTAAGAAGTCATTTGTTTTGACTGTAATCATGTTAACAAGCAAGCCAGATAAAGGTGAAAGAAAAAAGAAGAGAGAGACTTTTTCACATGATCTTGTGACCATAATCTGGTTCTGTCATTTTTAAGGCATTTTAAATTATTTTGTAGGCAGAATAGTTTCTTTTCAGAAAACAATCAACTGCTCAGTCAATTCACTGAGTCCCATATTTGTGTCCAATATAATTTCATATGTGTATGTCTGACTTATGCACACACACATATAAATGTGGACACATATTAACATACACACATAATATATACACACATACACCTGTATGTATATACATGTGTTATATGTATACATGTGTGTATACATACTATTGAATACACAGTGTGTGTGTGTATGTAATAGTAGACATACTCTCTGACTTCAATGATCTATCCATTTGATTGAGGAGGGAAAATTAATATATGATAGACAACATTAATTTGTGAAATAATTAAAGAACCAGAAAATCACAAGTGGTAAGGATCAATGTGCTTGAGTGGCCATAAAAGGTAATTGTTTCCTTCCTTAATGACAAGCATTTACATGACATTTTAAGGTTGTAAAGCAATTTACATATGTTAACTCATTTGATCCTGACAATAAGCCTACAAGATAGAGGTTACTATATTCCCATTTCATAGATAAGGAAACAGAGACACAGAGAAGTTATATAAACTGCCTCATTGTTCCAGTTCACCCCAGCTAAAAGTAAATCTCTGCTACTTTCCAATTTTCTCATTCCTCTGTTTAACCACTCTTTACATTTAACACATTCTAATTTATGTTATAGTTATTTATGTGCATATTACCCCCTATTCATCTGAAAGTTCTGCCAGGGCAAATTATATAATTTTCATCTTTGAATCTCCAGTGCCTAACACAGTGCCCAGAACAAAGAAGGTGTTTAGCAAGAAAATAATGAATATGATTGAACTCGAGTTGGTCCTTTGAAAGATGGTTGAGTTGCATGTAGATGGAAAGAATGAGGAATAGAATTCAAGAGTAGGGAAACAGGCACAGATATAGGTTTAGGAATGACCTGTATAGAGAATAGTGACCTGCTTTCTGTAAGACTGGATATAAGCTGAGAAAGAGTAGAAATAGGTTAAATATGTAGGGTAGAGCAAAATTATAGAGGGTGCTTAAACTATGAAAAGGAATTTAGACTTCATGTGAGAGGCAATAATATTTTTTTCTTTAGTAGGGAAATAATCTGGTGAAAGTGATCTTTTAAAAATTTTGCGTGATAGAAGGGTGTAGAATGGACACTGGAGGGAGAAAGAGATTAGAAGGATAAAAGTGATAAGAGTAGAACTGGAGAGGGAAGAGGTTAATTTAAGGAGAAATGTTGAATTCAGTGTTAGATCTACTGTAAAAGTCAATGCAATAAAATATTCAATGATTTAAAGTCATAAAAATCTCAAAATCATCAACAATGGAATGGAACAAGATAGGGCCAAGATGGTATATTACAGGCAGGGACTCACCTGAGCTCTCCCCCAAACCCTCCCAATATCCCTAAATAATGACTCTGAATAAATTTTAGAGTGCTAGAAGTAACAAAAAGATGGGTTAAAACAATTTTCTAGACTAAGACAATTTGGAAAGTCAGAAGGAAAAATCTATTGTACCAGGATGAGAGTCAAGTGCAGTCTGGTACAGGTTGAGTCAGCACAATCCTGACCCCAGCAAACCAGGAGCTGGACTCATGTTGACTGAATCAGTGGCAGCAGTGGTGGTTTCCAGACCTCTCAAACCAAAGACAAGTTAGAATGTCATCAAGAAAAGTTTGTAAAATTTGGTTGAGAGGGGAGCACAGTTCAGCACAGTCCAGCGCAGACTGCACCAATCTAATCCCAGAAAACCAAGATTAGGCCTTGGGAGCCCTTGAATCAACAGCAGCAGCAGTGACTGCAGATTCAAGAACTCCCAGCCCACAGACAATAAGGAGGTCAGAAGGAAATTACAAGGTTCCATTTGCTAACACTGAGACAGGACTCTGTTGTTTGTCCACACTTAGTTGAGATCACAATCCTGGATTGCAGTCTCAGGGCAAAGAGGAGCACTACCACACCAGAGCTTGCATCCACAGGGGAATGAGGACCCTCCTCATAGTTCAAGAACAAAGAAAAGAGTGCTTGAACAGATCAGAACACAGGCCAGGAGAAGAGTAAATATATATCTCCTCAGGTCATACCACCTTAGAGGAAATGGAAACTTATAAGACCCTAGAAGTATCTCTAAAAACAGCTGTACAAAACCCCTGGAGCTTGAAACAGTGATCCTCCACCCTGGAAACAGAGCCCCATTTTAACAAACAGTTAAAGGTCAAGAAAATGACCAAGAAAATAACAACAGAAAAAGATTCTTACCAAAGAAAATTAATATGGTGATGAGGAAGATCAATACACTCACTCAGAAGATGATAACAAAGTCAAAGTCCCCACCTCTAAAGCCTCCAAGAAAAGTTTGAATTGGTCTCAGTCTATGGAAGAACTCAAAAAGGAATTTGAAAATCAAGTGGAGGAAAAATTGGGAAGAGAAATGGGAGTGATGCAAGACAATCATAAAAAAGCAAGTCAATAGCTTGGAAAAGGAGACATATATGCAAAAAAAAAAGATTAGAACAAATGAAAAAGGAAGTACAAAAAGCCTATTAAGAGAAGAATGCCTAAAGAAAGTGAATAAATGGGGGTAAGGGGAAATCCAGTGAAGAAAACAACTTCTTTAAAAGTAAAATTGGACAAGGAGATACAAAAACTCACTAAAGAAAATAATTCCTTAAAAATTAGAATTGATGCAGCAAGAGATACAAAGAGAAATTCCATTTAAAGTAACTGTCAATGGTATAAAATATTTTGGAATCTAACTGCCAATGGAAAGTCAGGAACCATGTGAACACAATCACAAAACATTTTCCACACAAATAAAGTCAGATCTAATTAGCTGGAAAAATATCAAGTGCTCATGGATAGGCCAAGCAAATATAATAAAAATGATAATACTACCTAAATTAATCTACTTGTTTAATGCTACACCAATCAAATTCCCAAGAAATTATTTTACAGATATATAAAAAATAATAACAAAGTTCATCTGGAAGAACAAAAGGTCAAGAATTGCAAGGGAATTCATGAAAAAAAAATGCCAATAAAGGTGGCCTAGCTGTGCCATACCTAAAACTATATTATAAAGCAGTGATCATCAAAACTATTTTGGTACTAGCTAAGAAATATAGTGGAATCAGTGGAATGGGTTAGGTTCACAGAAGAAAATAGTCAGTAATTATAGCAGTCTAGCATTTGACAAACCCAAAGACCTCAGCTTTTGGGATAAGAATTCATTATTTGACAAAAACTGCTAGGGAAGTTAGAAACTAGTGTGTCAGAAAGAAGGCATTGACCCACACCTAACAGCATATACCAAGATAAGGTCGAAAGGGGTTCATGATTTAGACATAAAGAGTGATATTTTAAGCAAATTAGAAGAACACAGGATAGTTTACCTCTCAGATCTGTGGCAAAGAAAGGAATTTGTGATCAAAGAACTAGAACTCATTGTTGAACACTAAATTGATAATTTTTATTATATTAAGTTAAAAAGGTTTTATACAAACAAAACTAATGCAGACAAGATCAAAAGGGAAGCAATAAATTGGGAAAACATTTTTACATTAAAGGGTTCTGATAAAGACCTCAATTCTAAAATATATAGAGAATTGACTCAAATTTATGAGTTCAAGTCATTCTCCAATTGATAAATGGTCAAAAGATATGAACAGACAATTTTCAGATGTCATTTCCAGTCACATGAAAAGGCACTCCAAATAACTATTGATCAGAGAAATGTAAATTAAATCACCTCTGAGATACCACTACATACCTCTCAGATTGGCTATGACAGGAAAAGATAATGATGAATGTTGGAGGGGATATAGGAAAACTGGGACACTATGAATGGATTCAGCCATTCTGGAAAGCAATTGGAACTATGCTCAAAAAGTTATCAAACTGTCCATATCCTTTGATCCAGTAGTGTTTCTACTGGATTTATATCCCAAAGAGATCTTAAAGGAGGGAAAGGGACCCACTTATGCAAAAAATGTTTCTGGCAGCCCTTTTTGTAGCAGCAAGAAACTGGAAACTGAGTGGATACCCATCAATTGAAGAATGGCTGAATAATTTATGGTATCTGAATGTTATTGAATATTATTTTCCCATAAGAAATGATCAGCAGGATGATTTTAAAGAGGCCTGGAGAGACTTACATGAACTGATACTAAGTGAAATGAGCAGAATTAAGAGATCTTTATACATGGCAATAACAAGATTATACAATAATCAATTCTGATGAATGTGACTCTTTCCAATGAGACGATTAAGGCCAGTCCCAATGATTTTATGATAGAGTCAACTACCCCTAGGACTGTGGAAACTGAGTGGGAATCACAGCATAGGAATTTCACTTTTTTGCTGTTGTTTGCTTGCATTTTATTTTCTTTCTCATTTTTTCCATTTTGATCTGATTTTTCTTGTACAGCAGGATAATTTATGAATATATAGGATTTAACTTATATTTTAACATGTTTAACATAATATTGTAATACTTGCCATCTAGGGAAAGGAGTGGGGGGAAGGAGGGAAAATTTTGGAATAAAAGGTTTTGCAGGGTTCAATGTTGAAAAATTATCCATGCATACATTTTAAAAATAAAAAGCTTTAATTAAAAAAATCTCCAAATAAATGAAAAGAATAAAATTTTAAAAATTAGAATTGAGCAAATGAAAGTTAAAGACTTTATGATAAATCAGAAAGCAATAAAACAAAACCAAAAGAATGAAAAAATAAAAGACAATATCAAATATCTCCTTAGAAAAAGAAATGACCAGGAAAATAGATCCAGAAGAAATCATTTTTAAATTGCCAGACTCCCTGAAAACCATGATCAAAAAGGAACCTAGACATCATCTTTCAAGAAATTGTCAAAGTAAAAGCCTGATATTATAGACCCAAAGGATAAAATAGAATTTGAAAGAATCCACCAATCACCTCCTAAAAGAGATCCCAAACTGAAAACTCCAAGGAAAATAGCCAAATTCCAGAACTCCCTGGTGTAGGAGAAAATTTTGCCAGCCACCAGAAGCAATTCAAGTACCTTGGAGCCATAGTCAGAATAACACAAGATTTAGCAGCTTCTACATTAAAGGATCAGAAGGCTTGGAAGATATTCTGGAGTGTAAAGGAGCTAGGGTCACAACCAAGAATCATTGATATAATCTCTCAGGATAAAAGTGGATATTTAATGAAATGAAGGATTTTCAAGCATTCTTGATGAAAAGACAAAAACAATAGAAAATTGGACTTTCAAATACAAGGCTCAAGAAAAGCATAAAAAGGTAAACAGGAAAGGGAAGTCATAAGGAATTTAATAAGATTAAATTGTTTACATTCCTACATGGAAGATGATACTTGTAACTCACAAGAATTTTTTCATTTTCTCAAGGGGCACAGGCATTAAGGTATCTAAAAAATAAAATTAAAGTGTGAGAAAGAAAAATACTGGGAGGTAGATAAAAGGGAATGTATAACAGGCTAAGTTATCACATATAAAAGAGGCAAAAAAAACTTTTTATAGTGGAGAAAAAGAGGAGGAAAATAAGGAGCAAATTAATGACTCTTACTGTCATGAGAATTGACTCAAAGAGGGAATAACATACATATTCAATTGGATATAGAAATATATCTTACCCTATAAAATAATAGGAGGAGAAGGAGATAGAAGGAAGTTGGAATGATAGAAAGAAGAGTATATTGGGGAGGAGGCAGTAAGAAGCAAAACATTTTTAGGAGGGACAGGGTGAAAAAGGAAAGAAAATATAATAAAAAAGGAGGAAATGGTTAGCAAGAGTAATTGTGGGAAAAATGTTGTCAAGTTTCTCTGATAAAGGCCTACCCAAATAAAGACTCAGCTGAGTTCTCCCCCAAATTCCTCCCAATATTCTTAAATAATGATTCTAAACAACATATAGAGAAACATATAGAAAGCTGAATCAAATTTATGAAAATAAGAGTCATTCTCCAAATGATGAATAATCAGAAGATAATAAGTTTTCATTTTAAGTATTCATAATTATCTATAGCCATATTTAAAAGATACTCTAACTCACTAGTGATTGGAAAAATGCAAATTAAAACAATTCTGAAGTACTACTACATATCTATCAGATTAGCTAATAGGATATAAAAGGAAAATGACAAATGTTGAAGAACAAACATGGGAAACAATGAAATACTGGTGCATTGTTGGTGGAGTTGTGAACTGATTCAATCATTCTGTAGAACAATTTGGAACTATGTTCAAAGGGCTATAAAAAACTATCCATAATCATTGATCTGGGAAATACCACTATTGGGACTATACCCAAAAAAGAGATTTTTTTTTCATAAAGGGAAAAGAACCTATGTATACACAGAATATTTATGGCAGCTCTTTTCTGGTAGCAAAAAATTGGAAATTGAAGAAATGTCCATAATTTGAAGAATGGTTGAATAAGTTGTGATATGTAATTGTGATGGAATACTATTGTGCTTTACAAAATGATGAGCAGGATGCTCTAAGAAGAACCTGGGAAGACTTATAGGAGCTTATGGAAAAGGAAATGTGCAGTGTGTAAAGTAATAGTAATATTATAAAATCAGTTGTTAATAACATAACTATTCCCAGCAATACAATGATCTAAGCCAAGGGATTTATGATGAAAAGTTCAGAAAAAGAAATGATGGTGTCTGAATGCAGATTGAAGCATACTTTTAAAAATTTTTTCTTTATTTTTCTTGAGGTTTTCTTTTTTTTTTTTTTTGGCCTAGGTTTTCTTTCACAACATGACTATTATGGAAATGTTTTGCATGACTACACATGTATAACATACATTGAATTGTTTGCATTCTCAATAAGAGTAGATGGGGAGGGAGGAAGGGAAAGATTCTGGAATTCAAAGGTTTAAAAACCAATGTCTAAAATTGTTATAATATGCAACTGGGGGGAAATAAAATACTAATTATTTTAAATGGGAAGAGATATTTGAAGTCACCTAGAATAATTTATATCAGAACAAAAATATCCTCTTTGATGTTCTTTGCTCTACTTCCTAAAGCAACTATTCTTCTTTTTGGCAGCTTTGCCAGTGAATTTTTGCCTACATTTAATGCATAACTTATACCTATTGCTCAAAGTTCCATTCTTCAGGAGCAAGAAGCATACACATTATCAATCTTTTTATATAACAGTTCTTAACATATTAGAAGGCATCTTTCACTTCTCTTCTACAAGATAACTATCTCCAGTTGTTTCAACCAATTTTCCTATGGTTCAATTTCTAGTTACTTTAACATCCTAGGTGTCCATCTCTGGTTGTCCTCAGATTTGTCAATATCCTTCCTAAAATGCAACATGTAGAGCTAAACATAATACTACAAGTATGCCCTAATCAGCTGTATACAGTACAATGACAGCATCACCTGGAATTCTGGAAATCATGTATTAATTAATTCAACCCTAGTTTAAACATTTTTATTTCTGTCTTATCTAATGCTAAAGGAATGGGCCCCAAATTTCTAGTGCAAGATGCTAAATGATGGTGATAAAATCAGTGACAGGGAAAACATAATAGGCAGGAGACTGTGGAGAGTAGAGAAGACTGGGAGAAAGAGTAGCCAAGAGCAACTTTAGAATTAAAACTCATTTACAAAACAATACAGAGGAAAAAAATAGAAGCTTTCAAGCAATATAGCCTCAAAATTAGCCAAAAAAGAAAAAGCCTTTGAGGGAGAAATCAGACTGCTGAAATCTGGGCATAAGATTGAACTAATTTATATCATTGAAAAATATTTGTAGATAAAGCTGGAAAAAGAACCACAAAATGGCACTACACAATAGTAATAAAGCATCAACATAATAATTAAAAAGTCATAAGTGCTAATGATCTATATGTATAATTTATCTTTCCTATAAAATATGAGAATGTTCTGCAACAGGGGTGAGAATTGTCCAGCCCATGGGCCATATGAGGCCCACAAAAATCATTTTCTAAGGCAACTGCAGGTGATGAGCTGAAAGCTAAATACAATAACCTCCCTCCCACTGCTTGAGTTCTATAAATTGATATTTTTGTATGACCCTCAAATGATTTTATAAATATTCCAATGGTCCTTGGCAGAAAAAAAAGGTTTATACACATGTCTAGGGTATTTTTCATGAAAACATATGACAAGAACAAGAACAAGAACCAAAGATTGATTTCTGTAGTACACAATTGACTGAGAAGCATTGGGTATATATAATTCTTCTTTGATAGATATGTAATTTCATCAACATGTTTTCCCTCCAACAATGCAAATCATACCTACCTATGTCCATCCATTCCACATGGTTTTGTTCACAGACTAAAGGTCCATAAAACTTACCAAAGAATTTCTACTAGAGAATTTGACATCCTATGGAAGTGATGGAACATGTAGCCCATCTGCCAGTTATCCCTTGTTTTTACTTTATTATTCCCATCTTTTTTCAGGCAACACATTTCTCTGATGGTATTGTTTATGTTGTTTCTTCTATGTGATTCTTGGCTTGCAATGTGTTATAGCTTTCTCATACCTACTATGTACCTTTCCATTGTCCTATGAATTATCCTAAATCTCAGTTCTTCAAAGAAAGGTAATATTTCTATAATCTGTACCAATAGGATATAGAAAAGTATTTTTTTTGCTATTTGCTTTTTTTTTTTTTTTTTTGCTGAGGCAATTGAGGTTAAGTGACTTGCCCAGGGTCACACAGCTAGGGAATGTTAAGTATCTGAGACCAGATTTGAACTCAGGTCCTCCTGACTTCAGGGCTGGTTCTCTAACCACTGTGCCACCTAGCTGCCCCTTTAGAAAAGTATTGATATTAAAATATAGGCCTTTATTTCAGAGAGAATATTAGACTCTTTGAAGTTCTTGTTCAGTTGTTTCAGTTCCAACTCTTCATGACTCCATTTAGAGTTTTCTTGATAGCAATACTGAAGTGGTTTGCCGTTTCATAATCCAGCTTTTTTTTTTACAAATGAGGAAACTGAGGCAAACATGGTTAAGTGACTTGTCCAGGGTCACATGGTTGGTAAGCATTTGAAGCCAGATTTTAACTCAGGTCTTTTTAACTCCAGGCACAGCACTCTATTCATTATACTACCCAGCTAGACTCATGGAAAGAATAGTGTGATTTTTCCCAAAATGACCTAGCCCAATCTCCCCCTTTTCAATTCTTAATCCAACTCATTAATCATTTGAGAAGTTCCAGAACTAGATTTAAAGTCAGGAAGTACTGGTTATAAATATTTGCTATCTGAGTGCTCCTGCACACTGATTCACTTTTCTTAGATTCCATTTTCTCACCTGTAAAATGAAAACAATCATGGCACTTCCCTCATGAGGATCAAATGATATAATGTATGTAAAGTATAATATGTGTTGTTGTTATTGTTTATTGTCATGATATGCTCTATTACTTGTACTAAGCAATTCACTAAACTCTTTCCAAATCACTAACACGTTTTCAGAGAAACCACATTTTTGAAAGAATATGTCTATTCAACTCTATTTGAATAGAAGTATTTTTCAAAAAGACATCTCTTTCATTAAATATATAGATTACTAATTAGATAAGAGCTTGTGCAAACATCTTTTATACAGAATGTCTTATTTAATAAAAGTTAGCATATTCACATTGGAAAACAG
The DNA here is from genome assembly GCA_023553655.1 of Myrmecobius fasciatus. Lineage (NCBI taxonomy): Eukaryota > Metazoa > Chordata > Mammalia > Dasyuromorphia > Myrmecobiidae > Myrmecobius > Myrmecobius fasciatus. Next base: position 134,116 of record JAJPUD010002324.1, read on the forward strand.
AGGTAGTATTGGGCATTGGCTGGGAGGTCCAATATTGAACTGGACATTAAAATGGAATTCATTAAACTAGGGTTCTACTTGTATAAAATGAGCACACTGTTAGCATTGCTAACCAGTGAATAGAGATATTAGAAGAAAAGAAATCAGTTTCACATAGGAATCTGGACTTTGAAGCAAATTCAATTGAGCTAGGTCTGGAGCTGACACTAATGAGACCTAAGGAGAGAGATGATATATTAGGATACTTCTCTCATAGATGGAAAGATTCTTTTTTTTTTTAGTAAAGCTTTTTATTTGGATAACATATGTCTGGGTAGTTCCTCAACATTGATCCTTACAGAGCTTTCCATTACAAATTTTCCCCCTAGTCCCCTCCCCTCCCCTAGATGTTAGTTATATTAAAATATTTGACAAGTTGAATATATGTATACATATTTCCATACCTATCTTGCTGTGCAAGAACAATCATATCTACATGAACAAAAAATATCTGAGAAAGGAAACCCAATGCAAGCAAACATCGATAGAGACTATGAAAATGTTATGTTGTGGTCCACATCTCATATCCCTCTCTCTGAGGGTATATGGCTTTCTTCACTGAGCAATTGGAATTGGTTTGAGACATTTCATTGTTGAAGAGAATCATGTCCATCAGAATTGATCATCATATAGTATTGTTGTTGCCGTGTATAATGATCTCCTGGTTCTGCTTGTTTCACTCAGCATCAGATCATGCAAGTGTCTTCAGGACTCTCTGAAATCGTCCTGCTGGTCATTTCTCACAGAACAATAATATTCCATAACATTCATATACCATAATTTATTCAGCCGCTCTCCAATTGATGAACATCCATTCAGTTTCCAGTTTCTAGCAGCTACAAAAAGGGCTGCCACAAACATTCTTGCACATGTGGGTCCCTTTCCCTCCTCTAAGACCTCTTTGGGATATAAGCCCAAAAGAAACACTGATAGGTCAAAGGATATGCACAGTTTGATAACTTTTTGAGCATAGCTCCAAATTGCTCTCCAGAATGGTTGGATCCATTCAGAGTTCCACCAACAATGTATTAGTGTCCCAGCTTTCCCACATCCCCTCCAACATTCATCATTATCTTTTCCTGTCATTTTAGCCAATCTGACAGGTGTATAGTGGTACCTCAGAGTTGTCTTAATTTGCATTTCTCTGATCAGTAGTGATTTGGAGCACCTTTGATGAAAAGATTCTTAAGGCATTGTCTCAATTGCTGAAGAGAGAAATCCTAAGATAGGTCCCTGTGAGTAGAAATTCTTAGAAACTGATGCTGGGCCAGGAAAAACTCATTTGAGCCAAGAAGGATATGGGATCCCATCTCAAAAATTATGTACAGATTCACCATTGATCCTAAATACCTTTTACGAAGATTTTGACATGGGTACCATGGCTGGGTTATCTGTCACAGATGTAAAAGGAAAGTCTACTCTGCTCTGGTGAGGTTTGGGGTCTCAGAGACATAAAATTGAATTTTTATAGTACTAATCCCCACACATGACTACATCTAAGGAGAAGGCAGAGGGTGAATTCAAAATCCCAATAAAGGAATGATACAATGGGATCCTGGGAAAAGGCAGTATCATGGGGCCAGCAAAGGTCCGTGAGGGATAGGGCTAGAAGAACAATGAACCACTACATCACATAAGTGCACTGTCATCTCCTCAAAGCCACCAATCTCACTACTTCAAGATGTCAGTGTCATAAGGCAAAGTCCTTTTACCCCTAATTGTAGCACTTATCACATCATAAATCAGTTACCAAAGTTTTCATTAAAACTGGGTTCAGTTTTACTGGATTTTCTTTCTTTTCTCTGGACCCCAATTCTGGACTATTCCCCACTCTGTACCTAACATTCTAATTTGTCTCAATGATAACACCTTTGATAAACTCATCAACTCTTATGGATTCAACTGTCATCTATGTCTATATGCATATCATGCTCAGATTAACTTCAGCCCTGAAATTCTATCTGTTTGTAATATACTTTTACTTGAATGTTCTAATATAGATTTAGATTCAATATGTCCAAAACCAAAATCATTTTCTTCCCCCCAACATCTAATTATCTTCTCCAACCTAATCTAGTCATCAATGGTATTAGCAATATTCTGCTCTCTCAGACTAGAGGAATTTTAAAGTAATCTTTGACTCTGTCACTATGGGACATGGTTAGGAACAAGGTAAGATGAATAAATTAGGTAGAGGACTAGGACTAGCAAAATACAGGACAGAGATATGGTCACAGAACTTTTAAAGTGTTAAAGTCCCTGAGATTTTCATTAGTTAAATATAAACTCAAGAACTGAAAGTCAGAAAGCCAAGAAAGCAGATAAAGAATCAGGAAGTTCCAGGGAACCAGCAGGTCAAATCAAAATTTGGAAAATGGCAAGTAGATCTTAGTAATCAAAGTAGAAAAGGATTTATAATGTGGAAACTTAGAGTAAAAAAATGGCACCAAAATCAGAATTTAGAAATCCAGATGACCCCAAGGAAAGGATGGTTTGACCTCTGGTCTTTTATTTCCTTTAGATTACAAATGGTCCTATACCAGATGAACATTCAAGAAGCAATTGCAGCTAGTTGGAGAATGAGATATAAATCTAATTTATCACCAATTTTTATATTTCTTCATTCTAATTGTTTCTCATAATTGCACATATAATTTTTGCCATCACAATATACTTTAATTTCCTATACTACTTATAAAATGATTATTTCTCCCCAGCTGCTACTGTTGTGCTTTGTAACAATCAATCAATAATCATTTATTTTATAAAGCACCTACTATATGGAAAGTATTGAGCCAGGATCTGGAATATAAACACAGAAGTGAAATACTCTGCTCTTTAAGTTCATATAGTCTATATTCTCTCAAGTGAGATTCATGAACATATGGATGAAAAAATAAACTAATGAAAAATTGAAAAAGCATAAGTACAATAAGTACTTAATTGTGGGTAACCTGTGCTAAATTCCGGAGTACAAAAGAAAGTATATGTATACTTATATGAAAGCATATGTGCATCTGCATACAAATATATTGTGTATATGTGGAATAAATACAAGGTAGTTGTAAAATGCAAACTATTTTGGGAGGGAGGATACTATAAGTTGGGAAAAACATGTAAGACTTCATATAGAAGAAATTCTATAAATTAATGACAAAGAAAAAAATGGAAGATACATTTCAGCTTGCAGGGCAACCAGTATAAAGACCTAAAGATGGGAAATAAGAGGAACAAAGGGAAAGTTAGTTTGACTAGACATAGTCTGAAGAGCTAGATCTCCTATAGCTCATATAAACTGAATCAAAAAGTACTTCATTCTTTGCCAGGGAATTAGACATATAATCTAATCTATCTCTGTGTCTATCTATAGTTATACATATATATATATATATATCACCATTTAAATAGGTAAGCATAAAACAAATTATTATGCTTTTTTAAAAAAAAAATCATAGACAAATTTAAACTTTGACTAAAATGTTTAATTTTAATTAATTAGCTAGTTTATTAATCTTTAACTATTACCAGCCAGAGCTTATTCTAATCCCTGGTTTAATCTCTAGGTTTTTGTATAATACATCTTTCTAATTCTTCTGGACATTTCTGGACTTATTTGAGGTTTGTATATAGTACCAGTAACTCTCACCAAGTTTGTACCAAATGCCCTTCCAAGTAGTTTCCATTTAGCTTTTTTATCTTCTTCCAAAAGAGAAACCTAAGCATTTTCAACTTAAGTTGCCTCCTTAGCACTCCCTATTAGACCTCTTAATAGTCCTTTCAATTCTCTCATGTCTTCCCACATCATTGGGCAAAGGAGACAGAAAAAAAAATGTGCAGGGTCTCTACTCTGTGTAAAACCCCAAGATTTTATTTTCCAGTCAGCAGTTTCCAGTTAGCTTCTAAGGGATTCTTAGTTCATCCCCCTCCCCATTAGGTATCTAGATATTTACATCCAATTGGTCCTCTTATCACCCAGCACACACAGGATTAACTTTGCTCTGCTTTCTGACTTTAAAGGGACTATACCCCCTTCCCCATAAATTAAAAAAATGTAAACACATTTAAACAGATAATAGATTTGTAGACAGTGCTATAAAGTGTCTTCTTCACATTTCTTGTTTCTTCATTCCCACCAATATCATTAGACCAGACTCTCATCACCTAGGACCTAAATGATTAACAGCCTCTTCACTAGTCCTACTATCTCTAATCTCCCCTTCTATAATCAGTCATATGTCATCATTAACAGGCAAATATTGCCAAAAATTGCTTTTTCCTTGTCATTCCCTTACTCAAAAACCTATAGTGGCTCCCTATTTCTAATATATAAGTTATAGGTTCATAGGATCATAAATTCAATGGTAAACGAGATCCTAGAATCATTAATATAATTTTATAAATGAGGAAAGTGAGGCACAGGAAAATTTAGGTGATTTGGTAATTCACCATTTTCCAGCATATCTCTGCTTAGTTTTGAATCCACTGGAACATCATGGCTTCCCCAACATGACAATGAAATCCCATCACGATGCTAATTGAAATTGACTCAATATTTTTATACTTGACATCTTCTCAACTCTCTCAGTTGTTATTGGAGAGCTGGAGGATGAAGCAATAAACTCCAAAGCCTTCCTTTATAGAAGGCTCAGATCAGAATTTCCCAAGTAACTACATTTTCTATTTGCAGATATGCTTCATTTCCACTCTTTGAAATATCATGTCACAACACCACTCCTACTTTTCAGCTTCCTTTTGTGTGTTGTCTTCCCCCATTAGATTGTAAACATTTTGAAGGCAGGATATCATAACAGATGATTAATAAATATTTATTAAACTGAATTGAATATAACTTCCCCAGGCTCATACAATTTTTGAATACAGCAGTTTTTAAACCCAGTTTTTTTTTCTTTAAGTCTAGTGTCCTAGCCATTATATTACTGCCTGAATTCATCTGCTTGGTTTCATAAGTCCTAGAAAGCTTGATCTTTCCCCAAAAACAATCATAATCTCTTTAGAAACATAGGCCTTGTCTAATATACAATCTCCCTGTGCCTAATTAGAGTGCTAAGAACAGTAAATTCTCATTGTTTGATGATTGAGTGATTAATGCTATTCTGAAGTTTGAAGAACAAAGAACTAATAGAGAAATATGCCAATTTGGGGGGACAGTGGGATAATATAACACTATAATGTAAAAAACCTAACTAAAACAATTCAAGCATATTAAAAGTAATACTTTTCCTTGTAGCCAATAATTGGAAACAACGTAGGTGGTAGAGATAATGATGGAAAAAGAACCACTTCAGTGAAACATTTAAAGACAAAGAAGAGAATAGAAAAATCTTCAAAAGGGAACTTTAACAAGCAAGACAAGAACAAACCGTTGATAATAGAAGTTCATGGTTTCATTCTATTCTTCTCCTTTTCTTTGTATATTGAAATACTGGTACTTATTGATGCTTGTCCAGTTTCATAATAAAACAGGAAAAAATTTAAAGAAAAAACCCAATTAGATAAGAGAGACAAAAATATTTGAACATAGTCTCTTTGTTAGATAATCCAAAGAATATAAAGCCCAGGGAGAGAACTGCTTATTCAACAAGAATTGTTTGAAAAACTAAATGCTAGCTTAGACCAGCAATTATGTCCCTTACCATAATACATTCCAAATAAAAGTATAACTTGAATATAAAAAGTCATATGATAAAAAGCAAAGTAAGCAGAGAAGAAGGCCTATGTTTCTAAAGAGATTATGATTGTTTTGGGAGAAAGACCAAGATTTTGAGGGCTTATGAAACCAAGCAGATGAATTCATATGCATGGCTAAAGGGGAAATGCATAAACAAACAAGGGATGGAAGAGATCTTAAAATGTTAAATAGATAATTTTAATTAATTTTAAAATATTGCATTAATAGAGCAGAAATAAGAAGAGAAACTCTTGGTTAGGAATAGGAAGAGAAGAAAGATCTTTGCATGAAATATCCATGATAAAAATTCTAATATACAAAAAATTAACATCTGCATGTCCACATCATTACCAAATATATAATTAGAAAAAAGATATGGGCAGTTTTCAAAAAACTCAAGAACTTTTAACAACCATGTAAAAAAAATAATCAAAATGACAATAAGGAAAGTCCAAGTTAAGACAACTGCTATTTCATCTCACACTCAGACTGGCAAAAATGATGAAAAATAGAAATAATCCATGTTAGAGGGGCTATAGGAAGATAGACAGGCTGATGGTATACTTTCAGTGGAGTTGTGAATTGGTCTAATCATTTGGGAAAATAGGTATTATGTGAGAAAAGTCACCAAACTATTCATAATCTTTGACCCAGTAATCTTACTATTAATGACAAAGGCATAAAATAAATCTATATGTATACAAAAATATTCTTAGCAACATTCAAAATGAATCTATCAATTTATGGCATATGCATATATTATAATATTATGGACCATAAGAAAAATGAATATGGGGAACTTATGAAAATGGTCTTATATAAATTAAAGTAAAATGAAAAGAAACAAGAAAATATACTCAATGATTGTAGTAATATAAAAAGAACACTAAAGGAAAGGCAAACTTTGAGTAATTGTAATGACTGATAATCATCTCTACAATAAGTTGTTTTTCCTTCCTTTCATTAGAAAGGTGGAGTACTGAGGATGCAGAATGTTGAATATACTGTCAAATGTTAGCATTGTGCCACTGAATTTTCCTTCACTGTTTTTCTTTGGGTGCAGAATGGGAACAAATATGTGAAAATGACTAATAGCAAAACAAAGTTGTAAATACTTTTTGTTTTGATTTAAAATGAATAAATACAATCTAAGTGTTTTGTTTATAAAAATTATGAAACAAAAAAAAATAAATTTCTAAGAAGTTATCACTTTACTCCTCTAGGGATTATCAGATCCCTTATAAGTTGTTTTAATTTTGTAAGCATAAATATTAGAGTTAGGAGGGATGGATTAAGACCCAACATCTAATATATACTAGATGTATGACCTTGAGCAAGTCAGTTAATTCTTGCCATTCCCAGAAAGTTCTCTAAGATCATAAATTGCTATTGTTGCTTAGTCATTTCACAACTTTTTGTGAAACCTTTTGGGGTTTTCTTGGCAAAGGTACTGGAGAGATTTGTCATTTCTTTTTTCATCTCATTTTACAGAAGAGGAAACTGAGACAAACAAAAGTAACTTGCTCAAGGTTGAGTAGCTACTAAGTATCTAAGTCCAGATTTGAACTCAGGAAAATGACTCTTCATGATGCTGGATTTGGTGCTCTATCCACTGTGCCAGCTAGCTGCCCCATAAGTGGCAGAGCAAGTATTGATTTGAACTGCTTTTCCTCACCAAAAAGTTCTCTAAAGCAATGAAATCTAGACTCTTTTCCTCTCCCTCTCTCTCTCTTCCCCCCTTCTCTCTCTTTCCTCCCCTTTTTTCCTCTCTCACACACATAGACTTTCTAAATATATATACACAAATATACAAATATGCATACATGCATTCCTACAAGGTATATATCATTATATCTTTTTATATATATATATACATATATTTGTCTGTAGATTGATAGACAGATAGATTTCTAGGGGTATGTATAACAAATATACCTTTTAAATGTGCGTATATATACAAAAACATTGGATACCCATACCTAGAAAAATATACATTCACATATATATATATGTATATATTCCAGAAAATGTGATTCACATCACATACACAGGTGTATATGTGTGTGTGTGTGTGTTTATACTCACACACACCCACACATGCAATATTTTTTAGTACATAGGGCTTCTCAGGATTGAGTAGATTTAAACAACAGCATTTTATTATTTTAAGCACAGCCAGTGTGGAAACATTCTCAGGGCTCAGTGCTTCTGCTATTGGAACATTTGTTTTTTATTCTGAATATTTCAGCACATCTATTTACCTGGCACTATATTTAGTACCACAGTCCCAAGATGGCATATATAAAGATTCAATTGCAATTCCCATCTGATGTCCCTTCCCTCTCCTTTTTACCCCCTTTTTTATGTCCACACTCTGAATTCAGCACAAAGTTGGTGTGTTTAATTTAAAAAGAAGTAAAACGCTCCAGGAGACGCCTCAGACCACTGCAAATCACCTACTTTATAGAGACAGTAAAATTGTGTATCGGATTAGAAGTGATGCTGATCTGAAATTTATGATATCTTTTAATGGCATTATAATTTTTTTCCCTGTGCGCTCCATAACTGCGTCGTTTTGATGCACAGTACAGTGAGATGAAATTTGTAAGGGAAGAACATTACGGAGGCAAGCCCAGAGAAGAAGCCTGAGGAATAATGCAACAGCCCCTCTGGGGCTGGGGAAAGCTGTTCCTTCTTTGCACCATGCAGAGATTCCTTCCGCTCTACCAAGGCCCTGCAGAAGGAAGCAGAAGCAAGTTATCAATGCAGAATTTGTTGACAAAACTAAGAAATCCAGGGCAAATGATATTTTAGAAAACTTGGCAAAGCAAGCCAATAAAAACAGAAAATCATGTTAAGGTCTCAATGGAGAGAAAGCTGATCTAATAATAATCAGGCAAAAAAAACCTATATATGCCATACAACTACCTTTTGGAATTTTTTAAAAAATGTATTTCTATTAGATGTGCTTCTTTTAGGCTATTGAGACAGAAAACAATAGCTGTCAAGCAAATAATAGTGAATAATGGCAAAAGATGGCATTAAGAAATGTGGAGATGAACAGAGAAATGCTGCTGAGTGAAAAGAATTTTTATGTCCTGGAGATTTTAGCCATTTGAAAGGCTCTACTAAGATTACTGACACAAGGTGACAGAGACAAAGAGAAACAGAGACAGAGAGAGACAGGGACAGAGACAGAGACAGAGACAGGCAGAGACAGAGAGACAGAGAGAGAGAGACAGAAAGAGAGACAGAGACAGAAACAAAGAGAGACATAAAGAGAGATAGACAGAGACAGAGACAGAGACAGAAAGATGAAGTAAGGGTGATTCCAATGCCTCAATTTTAACATGATTCAAATAACATAATTTAAATTATTAAAGAAAATCTCAGTAAAATTGCTCAGAACCAAAGTGACAGAATAAGTAAAATAATGTTCACTCTCTAAAAATGGAAGAAAAGATGGATGAAGATTATAAGATTTAGAGCTGGAAAGAACTCTAAAGATAACCTAATCCAACTTACTCATTTTACAGAAAGCAACTGAGACCTAGACAGGTAAACTGGCATACTCAGACAGTAAATAGCAAAGTCAGTATTTCATTCCATTTCTTAACTCCAAATCTCATTGCATTGTACCACATTTGCAAACATGGAAACCTTATTTTTTTTTCTTTTTGGAGGGAATATAGATGGATTATTTTAAAAGATAATCCTTGCAATTAAAATATGAAATAATTGCCTCATGGAACATTTCCTATAATCGTACTTATTTGACTTGAACATCTTATTTACACTAAAGCATTTATATGGTAAAATTAAGATGTGCAAGTATGGGAAGTTGGGAAATCTTCTTTCCCAGGAACATTTAAGAATAAGGAGATATACTGTTTGTTCTAAGATGATTTAAGAGGACTCCTCTCTATGAATGGATATGAAAATATTAGAAGGAAAACAGTTTTACTCTGTACAATTTTAAAAGTGCTAAAAAAGCCCCACTGGTCTTTCTACCCAGTCTCCCTCATTTTTGCTACCCAATTTTTTTTTTAGATAAGGTTTAGTAACCTTTAGTGGTCACTAATTCCTTAATGAGAATCAGTTTATCAGCTTATTCAATTTATTTAGTAAAACCCTGAGGGAATAGTATTTAGGAGAGTTAAGTTTTAATGTAGAAAAGGAGAGGGTAATAATCATCTATAATAGCATTTATTACATATATGGCACTGTGCTAAGTATTTTATAGATATCTCATTTGATCCTCACAACAACCCTGCAAGGGAGGTGCTTTTATCATCACTATTTCAGTTGAGGGAACTAAGGCAAGCAGAAGTTAAATGATTTGCCCAGAGTCATACAGTCAATGTGTGAGGTTAAATTTGAACTATAAGCCCAGTCTTCTATCCACTGCCTAAAAAGGGGGATAATAAAAGTGATGAAAGGAAAGAAAATAGACACCTAGAAAGAAGTGCTGGTATGACAGAAACCTAGAATAGAAGGAAAGGGATGTGGAAGAACAAGAACAAGAACAAGAAAGAAGAAGAACAAGAAGAAAAGAAGAAAGAAGGAGGAGGAGGAGATGAGGAAGAGGAAGGAAAAGGAGAAGAAGAAGAGGAGGAGAAGGAGGGAAAAGCTATCTAAATGAAGAAAGGAGAATGAATTTACATGAAAGAAAATTATTTTCACTTCATATCTGCTTACTTGCAGAGAGAAAACTGACTTATATTGAGTGGTTTTTAAGGAAAAGTAATTCACCTTACAGGCTATGCTTCATCTGTAACATACATACTGAAAGTATTCAGCATTTTATCACCTCTTATGTTTTGTATATAGAACCATAGAATCTTAACATTAAAAGGATCTTGGAGGTCATCCAACTCTACCTCTTATCCAGTATAAGAAGCTTTTCTACCAATATGTCTAACAGGTAGCAAAGTGCTCTCTGCTGAAACACTACTAGTAATATTTTGCCCTCTATAATCTGGGACAATTCTAAAGATTGAAATTATTCTTTATATTAAGCTGAAATCTGCCACCCAGTGATCCTGGTTTTGTTATTAGTATTTGCAAATGTCTAGTCCTTCTTATTTCCATGAAAGCCCTTTAGATACCATCTTGGCAACATTGATTTCCAGACCCATCACCAATTTAATCATCCTCCTCATGGATCACTTTGCTTTACATTTTCCTTATAATATGATGCCAGAACTCAGCACTATAGTTCAGACACCATATGACCAAAGTAGAAACAAAATTAGAAATGCATTTCCTTAAAAAAAACTCTATGGTTATATTATTTTGGATATTTCCTCAGTAAATACACAGTGAAATACCTCCAATCCATCCATAATTGATTGGTTTGATGAGTGATTGTCTATGCCTCCTCCTCTCCCCAAGAAAATCTCACTTAATAGTACCATTTTTAATAATGGGCCTCTCTACCCATCCCTAAATTGATACTACTCAAGTAATATGAAATCTTAAATTCTTCACAGTCTTTAAGAATACATGACTATCACATCATGACATAACACTAAAGAGAGACTTTCATGCACAGTACAAGCATTTTGCTCACCTAATATTACCTATTAGCTGAATCTTCTCTATCCTGGACTAAAGGTAGAACTTTGCATCTCTCCTCTTTAAATAGCATTTTTCCTTGTCCCAGTGTCTTACCCTATGGATTCCTTCATTTATATTAGCTATTTGTCATCACCTTGTGTCATCTATAAACTGGGTTGGCAAGCTTCCTATATCCTCAAATTTTTGATCAAATTCAAACCAGAGCAAGCTCAAGGTGGGATCTCTATTACAATCCATTTCTGTCTAGGTTGACATTTATCATTTAATCAATATTTCTTGAATGTGGTTATTCAAGTAGCTACAAATGGACAGGAGGCATGGTGTAATAAATATTTCACTAGAAGGCAGAAGCCATGAGTTCTAGTCCAGTACTGCTATTCAATAATTTTGTGACTTGAACAAGTCATTAAATCTAAGTGTTAGATATATTGTACACAAAACAGAAATAATAACTGCTCTCCATATTTTGTAAAATTATGAGGATCAATGAGATAATTACAAAACTGAAATATGAAATATGTGATATATAGTAATTTATTATAAATATTATTAAATGCTCTAAAAATTTTTAAGAACTTTTTATGTTATCTCATTGTAGACTAAGACCTACAGTCCTGTAGAATAAGTGTTTATATGTTTTATTCCCATCTTATAATTAAGAAAAATGAGATTCAGAGAGTTAAACCATCTTACTCACAATGGCACAGATAATAACTATCACCAATGGGATTTTCACTCAAGTATATCACATATGTTGAAAGCAATACATACACATAAGGTACTATTTCTGTCATACAGCCTATATTTCTCTGTGTTGACCACAAGGACATCATGCAAGATTTTGTCTGATGTTTTGCAGACATCAAGATACATGTTGTGTACAGTGTTATGATTTACACATCTAGTAAATCTTTCAAAAAATGAAGTGAGATTTAGTTGAAAATGAACTATTGTTCACAAAAATATATTGGCTCCTTGTAATCAATGAATTTTCTTCTAAGTTCTCAAAAAAAGCTATTCTGAGTTTTTGCAGTGTTATTGATCTATAGTTTCTGATAACCATTTTTCTCCCTTTTCATAAAAAAATAGAGCAACTTTTTTATCTCTCATTTTTTTGGAACCTCTACCATTTTCCATGATCTCTCAAAGCTTTTTGAAAGCAACTTTATCTTAGGCCTAAAAACTGTTTTAATTCTTAAGAATGTAATCAGGGACTGATCATTTGAAATAATCTTAAATGTCTAGGTGTTTTCTTCCTATCTCCTAACTTTCTTTTTTTAAAAAAACTTGTTATTTTCAAAATATATGCATGGATAATTTTTCAACATTGACCTTTGCCTAGCCTTGTATTCCAAATTTTCCTCTCCTTCCCCCCACTCCCTCCCCTAAATGGCAATAATATGTCTTAAAATATGTGTTAAAACCAATATATGTAAACATAATTATACAATTATCTTACTGCATAAGAAAAATCAGATCAAAATCTCCTTTCTATGAGTTTCAATTGCCTCTCTTCAAACTTTGTTCTCTAATTTTCAGTTTGACAATTATTTTTTCACTAGAAAATATGAAAAAATAAGAGCCAAGCAATTCTGCTTACTCTATGACCCTTGATAATATTATACCATCTTGCTCAATTAATTTTCCTTGGCCTGGTCTTACTTTGAATATATCTTATTGTGCTCCCTTTTTTTTACAATACTTTTTGTGAATCTTAGTCCATTCTGTTCTTTTAACTGCATTCCAAAATCTTGAATGTATTCAGAGTCATTCCATTTTTTGGAATCTTCATATGTGATATGCCTTTTTTCCTATCTCTTTCCTTTAAAATATGAGCTTATTAATTAGACAGTCTAGCTATAATCAGAATGGTTCCTTTAAATGTCTTTCCCTGTTTTATTTCACTGGGGGATTATTCACAAATGTTTCAATTTTATTCATATTTCAATTGTTCACAAAAATTTCAACTTTTAAAATCTCTCGTTTTACTTGTTATATAATTTTATAATTTATAATCTCTAGTTATATTATTTATTTTTCCTATGTACTTCATAATGTTTTATTTCCTCAGATATAAATCTAACTTTCCCAAGCATTATCTCCCTTCACTTTTCCAAACTCCAAGACGTTATCATTTTCTTCCAGTATTCCTTTCACTTCCCCATAACCAAATAACTATTTCTGGCTTTTACTCTTCCATCTTGGCTCCACTTCCCAAATAACTATTTCTTATTGACAGCTGAAGTCCCAGTTGCTACTATAAACTGTCTCTATATAACAATTTTGCAACCTGTTTTGGGAAGGCATCATCCATATCCTCTTTCTGATTAAGTAATCTATATTACACTCCTATAACAATATATGTTATTTCTTTCCACTTATAGCTTTATCCTAATGTTCTCCATCAAGATTTCAATTTGGTTTCATGGATTTTGATACATTTCAAATTCTACACATCTTTTTTTTATAATTCTACTCCTATTTATAGTGTTCTCCCAATCATCACAACCATTATATCTTTTTCTTTATAACCTTCTATCACCATAACCTGACTCTTTATTGTTTTATTTACTTAATTATTTAGTAGTATCTACTCAAATATATGGCATACATGTTGTCCTACTCAGTGTCAGTTTTACAATTTATTTAGATGTATATTTTTCCTCCATTCTTAGAATTTAGTTTCAACTCTTCCTGTTCAAGTCTTTGAAGTTTCTGACAAACGTGCTTTTATCGATCTTCATGAGATATATCCTGGTCTATGACAGTATCCTACTACTCTGAAATGCTAAACTTTGATCTCTTTGTAGAATTCACAAACTCTAGGGGTTCTTATCCCAATTCTCACCCTCATAGGCAAGCAAATTTTCCAGAAATAGCTTCATGAGGTTCTAGGAATATTGACAAAGGTTGGGAACAATTGCTTCTAATTCTGTTTTCTATATCCCTTGTTAATTTGTTTTACAAAGTGATATTTAATTTTTTTAAATCACAAGAAATAAAATATAAACACATCTCCATGATACAGGGTACTCTCTCCCTTACATCATCTTGGTACCTGTATAGACCAACCTAAGATGATAGCTACAAAGCATTTGTAACACCAAATTCACTTACAAATACATGACAGATGGTGGATGTGGCTAATCCATTGCTGTAGCAAGAAACAATATCTCAAAGTCAATTCATTGCTTGGCTGATTCAACAAAGGTTGCTCCAAAGGAATTTTCTTGTATCTCACCTGGTTTGACTGCCAGAAAACCATAGTTTGAACTTCAGTTCCTGGACTGCTGCTCTCCCAACATTTGGAAGTTCATAAAACTAGTCTATTCTATCTATAATAGCTTTTCATATAAGAGCAAGAGAGAATATCAAAAGTCAAAATAACAAAAGTACAATACTCACAGCTGCATGTTGAATCAGGTGAAAAGACAGGCAGTTGGCAGCAAAAAGCTGCTGCCACAACAGCTACTACCTCTCTCCCCACCTGGAGGCTCACATCAATCACCACCTTACTCACCTCTGGGAAAGAGCAAGATTGATTTGCCCCTATGAGTGTTTTTATGCATATTCAGTTCTGGATCAGTAACCAGTCTAAGAGGGCTTTTTTCTGCACAATGAGTTATGTGGATAAGAAACAGTTATAGACCTGTGCTTACCACAAAGTCCACATTAGAAATTGCATTAGGTCAAACATACCATACATGTTCATGAGGGCTGAGCTTTGATTGACCAGTTGTCTCTTACATCTTGAACCAAATTCTTCTATTTAAAATCATTTATATGATGAGTCAAACATTTTCCTTCATAGCCCCTTTTTTCACAATATGATGCCTTTTAACTAGAAATGCACCCTATGCCCCACATCTTTCATCTTCCTACACACAAGACCAATTTTAAAGATGGATGCCAAATTTCTACTGAGTATATTCCTCAGTTCCACTTATGTGAATCAGTAGAAATGAGATTTAATGAGAGCTTCATTTTCTCATAATTTGCAATCCACGAAAATAAGTGGCCTTTCAATTTTCTCTATCATTCCACATTTGGGGTTAATCAATCATCATGTTGCGTCTCTTCTTCCTGGCAATGGTAAAAGCAAAACTTACTAGGATCTGTGAGTTCAAGTCCCATGAAATCCTTGGGATTGGTACTGCTTTTTCAAAGTAGTCAAACCAACCTTCAGGTTTACTTTATCATTCTGATGATGCAGAATTTCTTCTCTTCTGAGATGGAGTCTGATGGAATGGAAGGGAATCATGTTCTTTTGACTTCTTTCCTAGATCATTTTTTTCCATGATGTCTGAAAAGCCTTCCTACTTTCAAATATGTTGTAGAGTTGCTTTTCAAGCCCATTGATTCTTGAGCCTCTCTTAGCTTGCATCCACAGAAAATATAATTGAATGTCACCTCAAAAAGAGGTAAGATCCAGTTCAAATTCTACTTTCTGAAAGAGATCTTTCTCAGTTCTTCCTCCACTGTCACTGCTAGTACCTTCTTTCTGAAATCATGTCCCGTTTACACTGTATATATATATATCTGGGAATTGAGGTAGTTTTTGCATGTTTGGGGGGAGCTAGAGGACTTAGTGAATAGATCGCCAGGTCTTAAGTCAGGAAGTTTCATGTTTGTCAGTTCAAATCTGGCCTCAAACACTTACTTTGTGATCCTGGGCAAGTCACTTGACCCTGTTTGCCTCAGTTCCCTCATTTGTAAAAATGAGTAGAGAAGGAAATGGTAAACCACTCCAGTATCTTTGGTAAGAAAACCCCAAATGAGATCATACAATCTGTAAGATCTATAACTTTAAAAAAGCAGTACAGATCTTCAAGTATAAAAATAGGTGACATGGCACATAATATTTTATATTTCCAAGGAATTTCATGTGCATAATATGATTTGATCCAATAACCCTATGATGTGACTATTCCAGCATACAAATTTTACAGATGAAGAACCTGAGGCTGGAAGAGGTGAACAAAGTATATTGTGCAAGACCACTCATTTAACAAGAGTCTCAGCCAAAAGTCAGGTGTTAAACAAAGAGGAACGGTGGAAAGACCAGAGAACTTAGAATCAAGAAGATAAGTTCAAATCCCAACTCAGACATTAGTTTTGTGATGCTGGACAAGTCATTTCATTTCTCTCACACTATCTCCTCATTTGTAAAACAGATAGCCCCTTTCCTCATAGGGTTGTGGTGAGGATAAAATCAGATGTTTCTATGCAAAGCATTCTGCAAATCTTAAATTAGTACCTAAATGTTTGCCTCTTTTATCAAATCCTAGTTCCAATACTTAGCAGTTATATTATTCTAGGAAAATAATTTCATCTCTCTGAGCCTTATTTTTTCATCTGAAGTTATAAATGGCTTCACTACCTTTTACATAGATGGACCATAGAAGTTCTCAAAGATCATTGACCAAGTTGTGGAGCTGTATCCAGCACTGGTCTACCATCAGTCAATGTATTGCCTTCCTCACCAGATGAGCCAAACCTTTGTAAACCTTAATGCCTTGTAGAAATGAGAGCTATTGTTCTATTCCACCACCTAGTTCCACTTTGTTGCCAGAACACCTCTTTGCCTCCCTAAAAAGAAGAAAACAATTTTCATCCAAAGCATTCAGTCACTGTTGAGTCAGCATTTTGAATTTACCCTGTCACCCCCTTTGTCTTAATAGTATGAAAATGACCTAGTTATGTGTTTGGGGGAGGAAGATAATCCAATATATTTGATCAGGTTTTGCCTGTTTTCTTTCATCACTGCTTTTGTTGATAAGAGCCAGGTGAAGAGTTCCAGAAGCAATTAGAGTAAGTGCTGTCCCCCTGAGTGCAGGGGGATGAATATTTCTTCCCTTCTCTTTTCAGCCTGTAGTTATCACATGCCAGCATCGCAGCCAGGTGCATTTGAGATGATGACTTAGAAAGGAAAGCTGCCCCTGTTGCTGGCAAAGCTGTGATCCGACCACACTTCAATTAACAGAGTGCAGAACCCAGGGACTTTTGGACAAGGTGCAGTTATGCAGATTAAAGAAGAAGCCTACCTTACATTAGGGAAAGAGGAAGGGGAGGGAGGAATACTGCTGTATTCTGGGTGAGTTCTTTCATCTTCAATGCCCTTACTCCCCCCATCTTTCAATTTCATATACTATGTCCCTTCTTTTAAAAAAATGCCACTGTCACTGATTCCATCCATCTAGTAATTCATTGACCCTCAAGGTTCCTTCAAAGTCATTGGTCCATTTTCTGAGAGATACCTTCATTGGACCCATTAGAAATGTCAGTGCACACTCACCAAATATTCAGTTGGAGTGATTTGAGTCTTAACCTCATTAAAATATTTCCACAACACAGGGTCAAACTTATCTTGCCACTGATTTCCTTCCTCCCTCCAATCGCTGAGAAGCCATTTTCTTCCTAATTAATTTCATCTAGATGAAACCTGCACAAATGCCAGTTCAACAAATTAAGACTTATTGATTATTGACTTTTTAAAAATGGTTAATGGTTCTGTCCAGAGACAGAATATTTTAGGGAGATTGACAAGATGCTTTAGTTTTAGCTGAACTGGTTTTTTTGAACAATGAAAACAAAGTTGGGAGTAGCTTCTACATCTTTCTCATTTATTATTCCTTTGAACTTTTTTAATCAATTAAATTATTTAGACATGAACAAAATATAAATAGCCAGAAAAAAATGTATCTTAAAATGTGCTGAAGCAGCAAATAAAAATATTGGGTGCATATTTTATATCTAATAATTTGGAAATTAACCACTATTCATTCCCTTTTCTTTAAATCATAGAGTTTCAGAACCTACTTTTTTGGGAATCATGCTTTTCATGAACATGTCCCTCAAGAAATAGCAAAGGAAATAAAAGGGAGTGGAACTCACTCATCAGAAACTTTATTAATGTTAGTAATAATTTACTTTTAACTAATGCTTCACAACTGACAAAAAACTTTCTTTACAACTCTGTGAGACAGATAGTAAAAGCATCATTATTCCCACTTTATAGATCAGGAAACAAGAATAAGTGACTTGAACACCATTATACAGTGTGATAGTGTGGCAAGAGCTCAGTTCTTCTAATTCCCTGGTCAGAGTGCTTTTTCCCACTAGACTATTTTACAAAAAGTATTGGTTAAAATGAGGGGTTTTTGATTTCAGTTGAATTGATTTCAATTATCTGATCTCTCTGCCAATCAATTAATAAATATTCATTGAGCTCTACTATGTGCAAAGCACTGGGCTAACTAGGAGTTGGGATTCTAAGATACCTGCTTAAGAATTTTACCATTTAAAGAAGTGGGACAACTAACTCTAGGAATGCTCTGAGAAGTTTATAAGGAGTAATAGAGGTCATGAATTTTATTCTTCAGAGGGGTGGAGATCTCTGATTTGGAACCATCATGTAAGTCTGTGATG
Source organism: Myrmecobius fasciatus (assembly GCA_023553655.1). Classification (NCBI taxonomy): domain Eukaryota; kingdom Metazoa; phylum Chordata; class Mammalia; order Dasyuromorphia; family Myrmecobiidae; genus Myrmecobius; species Myrmecobius fasciatus. The sequence continues at coordinate 152,852 of JAJPUD010002324.1, forward strand.
AGATAGAAACTGAGTCTATGGTTTGGACTGCCAGAGGTGAAGGGAATTGTCTGTCATCACTGGCCAATGGCTGTCCTCTTACGTGCAATGGTACAGGACAATCCCTTTCTGAACAAACCCTTAATCAATTTCTTGACCTAATTTACTGACTTCTAATTGGAGACCTAAGCTTAGGCTTATCCTACTTGGCTGATGAACTGATCAACACTTTATCAATGCCTCCAGTCATAACATGTTTAATGAGCTTCTTCCCCTTCATAAAAGTCTTAAAGAGAAAAGGGTCATCCTTGAAACAACACTGAATACTCAGGCAGATGTGGTGGATTTTTAACTTTTACATCCAAATGTCCATATGGTATTTGTCCAGTGGTTTTCTTTTGAGGGCCTGAGAGGGGGAAAATCTATCCTTATTATCTCATGTCCTTAGTATCTCACATCCTTAAGAAAGTTCAGAAAAAATGAAGTATCTCTATGTTACTGTTAGAATCAGGAAAGAGACCCAAAAGAAGGAAATTATAAAAACAAGTTGTTGCTAGGGGAGACTGAAACCAAGTCTTCCAGTTTTGTCCTGTATTAATTTGAATGAACCATGAAGAAAACAATCACAAAAAGTGGAAGTGTTCTTAAAGATCATCTAGTCCAACTTCTATTTTTACAGATGAAAAACTGAGACCTAAAAAAGTCAAAATGAATTCACCAAGATTAAAAAAAAATAGTAAGTGTAAACCTCAAACCCAAGTCTTCTGATTGCAAATCCAGTGTTCTTTCCAATATTTTACAATTCCAGTTTGACATAGGCATCTTTGGAAATCATGTGATGATCTTACTTTACTGAATAGGTTACACAAGATATCTTTTAAATTTTATTTTAATATATTTTACTTAACAATGGCTTATTATGTGAGCAGCTAGGTGGTGCAGTGGATACTGGGCCTGGAGTCAGGAATTCAAGTCTGAATTCAAATCCACTCTCAGATACTAACTGTGACCCTGGACTCATCGCTTAACCCTATTTGCCTCAATTTCCTCATCTGTAAAATGAGCTGGAGGAGGATATAGCAAACCACTCCAGTATCTTTACCAAGAAAACCCACATGGGTCATAAAGAGTTGAAAACAACTGAAAATGACCAAACAATAACTATGGTTATTTTTCTTTTTAAAAAGCTTAATTGATGCTTTTATATAATGTCACTGACACATTGACCACATCTGACACAAAATGCCTCATTTCACTCATGTAGTCTGGTACCTTTCTCCCATCCCCCCCCAAAAAAAATTAATCTTCTACAGGCAAAATTGGTCATTACATTGATCTTAATTCTACTATCTTAATAATATTTTTTGTATTATTTTGATCATTCCTCTCTTGATTTTTCAGTTCCCAAGTTTGTTTTTTTTCCTGAATTCTTGAGATTCATCATTATTATAATACAATAATATTTCATTGCTGTATTAAAGGACAATTTGTTTAGCCATTATGCAGTTGAATGGCACTTACTTTATTACTAGTTTTTTTTTCCTATTACAAAAGAAATGTTACTATAAATATTTTTGGTATATGTGGTATCTTTGCATCTTTTTTTAAAGCTTTGAAAGTTTATGCCCAGTAGTAGTGTAATTGGGTCAAAGAGTATGAGCAATTCAGTCATATTGCCAATAGCAAGTTCAAATTGTTGTCCAGAACAGGTAAACCAATTCAGAGTTTTACTAATAGTTCATAATACTTAATTATAACATTAACTATTTCCTTTATCATCTTTGCCAGTGTACTAAAGGTAAGATGAAACGTCAATTGTTTTAATGTGTCCCTCTTATTATCAGTGATTAGGTAACTTACTTTTTTCAAATAACTTGAAATATATTTCATGAGCTATACAGGCAAATTTTATTTTTCCACATAAAATGTTTTCATCCTATCAAACTTTTAAGTCATTCAAAAATTTCAAGCTGTAAAAAATTAAAGTAATCTTGGAACTTTTTTTTCTGTTTCTATTGTGAATGTGGTGAATATTCAAATGTACGTGATAGTCAAAATCAATAGAATTATATTTTATTAAAGCTGGAAATGATCTTCTAAATCATCTAATCCAATGGTTCACAAAGTTTTGTTCTTGGTATCTTTATAATATTAAAAATTATTGAGGATCTGTCCTAAGAGTTTTTTTTAATGTGAGTTTTAATTTGAAGACCCTCTGAAAGGGTTTGAGAGACCCCAAGGATGCTCCGTTCCATATTTTGAGAACCATTGACATAATCCAGTCCTCTCATTTAGTAAAAATATGACTCAATAGACAGGGTGAACCTGGTATCAGTAAGACCAAAGTTCAAATTCAGCCTCAACCACTACTTGAGCAAGTCACTTAATGTCTGTCTTTTTTTGTTTCCTCAATTGTAATAAAATGGGAATAATAGTGGCACTTCTCTAGATTGCTGTGAAGAATGAGATATGAGTAAAATGTTTTTTAATGATATTTTGGGAGTAGTTGTGCCTTGCAATTCTGTAGTGAATATGTAGCCAATTTCATGAATCTGCCCATATCTTGTAGAATAGCAGCAGCACTATATCCAGGTTGAATCCTCCACCCAAGGAGAGGCATGGGTGGATGTTTATAAGTAGTTAAAGAGGCAGGAAAAATAAGCTAAAAAAGCATGATACAAGAGAGCTGGAAATCAATTACAGTGTTCAGTTGAAAGCTGAGAAGACAGAAGACATGGTAGCAGCAAAATGTAATAATATGTAAGGGACATTGACTGCTTTATGAGTAAGCTTGGTCAGACCATAGGAGACATTTTGCTAGGCTAATTGGATTAAAGGTTCATTTAACATATTCTTTAAAGCAGACTTTCATCTAAAGGAGAATTCAGATAGCCCTCTGATGGAACACAGATAAAGCATTTGAATGTTCTTTCACTGAAGCAGGGGGTTGGACCAGTTGACCTTGAAGTCCCACTCCAATAAGTGTGTGTGATTTACTTTAATGTTTGTATTTATGTTTCTGACACCATCCCTAAAAGCCTTGGGGTGAATTTTTAATGAATAAATGATGAGTTTTAAAAATGATAATAGTGTCATCAGGAGCATAAACCAGTGCCAGTTTATGGCTGGGTCTCTGTGATTGCAGCAGAATTGTACCTGACTGAAAGATTCAGTCAATCTGATTCATTGTGGCCAATCTGCATCCAAGTATCAGCCCCTGCCTCCCACAAATATACCATGTTGGATCAAGCCCACTAACTCTTAATCACTTCCAAATTCTGTTGTTCTCATGGAGATTCAGACTAGCAAGGTAACTTACATTAAGAAAATCTGATGCTTTAAAATAAATAGTGCACAAACAGTAACTGGAAAAAAAATCAAAATGGTATAAAAAAGAGAATTGACAGCATGTGGGTTGATAAAACATTTGCTTTGGGGTTATTTTTTTTTTTAATTCTGGTGAGCGAAGACCAAAATAAAATTGATTTGTTAGAAGCAGTTTTAAATTGTTTGAGTACTGACAAAAGGACAATGGATGATTATGAATGAAAATATGGCCAATTTGAGAGAATGCCCACCAATGTCCACTGTATATGTAAAACTAGTATTATAGTTCTGTGAACCAACCACAGTGAATCACTTACCAAAGTCTTCATCACTAGGAAAAGCAATTAAGTAACCATTAATGATACTAATGAGTAGATATGATAAAACCCTGATGATAATTAAGAGATTTTTATTTCTTATTAGTCATCATTCAGAATTAAGCTGTGAGTTGTTTCCTGATCTCTAAGATCCATCCTAGCTCTAAATGCAAGATCTTATAATACTTAGAATATAGCCGTGATTTTGATATTTAGGTCATTCCAGACTAGTTATTCAGAAAAGAGAAGTAAATGATACCAACTAATTAACCCCAGACTATCAATATCAGTATCAAAGTCATCTAGAATTGCTGGCTGAAGAGACAATATAATCCAGTTCAGTGTTTCTCAAGGGGAAATCTTCATAACAATAACCCCGCCCCCCCATCCATATCCTCCAGGTAATCTGCAGACTGGCTTCTTCTAGAATTCATGTTCATGATACAATATTACCTATATTCTATTTTCTGAAATAAATTGTAATGTATGCATAATATTTATTGAAATCCCCTATACTATAATATTATTTTTCTTTACAAGATCTATGATTTCATTCTTTAGGGAATATCCTCCATTAATGAATATCAACAAAATAATGTTCTGCTACTTAGAGTCTTAGAGGATTGCCTCAGAAAAGGAGAGGATATATGACTTGAATCCAGGTCTTCCTGACTTCTTTATTATTTAAAAGAATTCTGCATTATTCATGTGTATCTGTGAATGTGTGTTCATGCCTTCCACTTCCTGCCATATTCTAAGATTTTTGAGTCCAGGTTCTATGTTCAAATCATCTTTTTGTCACCCTTTCCACAAATACAAAGACCCATACATCTTCAAGATGCATAAGTTATTGAATAAGTGAATTTCCCTCTCCTAAGAGGAGTCTTTTATTCCATTAAAATAGTTCAACCCACCAAAGGCTAAGAAATTTTGAAAAGAATTGGTCTATCAAATAGTGTACATTTTAGGTATGGAAAGATGTTCCTGCCTTTTATCGAGGCTTAGGAAAATTAATCTCAGAATCCAAACTAATTATATATAAAGAAAACTTTAAAGGCTTCTAGGTGGCTTAATAGTGAACAGAATCCTGAGCCAGGAGTCAGGAAGTGCTGGGTTCAAAATAGGCCACAGACGTTTACTAGATTTGTGACCTTGAGCAAGTCACTTAACCTGCTTGCTTCAGTTTCCTCAATCATAAAAATAGAGATAATAACAGCATTTACCTCCTAGGATTGTTCAGATCAAATAAGATATTTGTAAAACAGCTGTCATGATACCTGAAAAATACTGTGTTTATAAATACTTGTTTACCCTTTTGCCACTAATGAAATATATTTTAAGAGAAGTCATTTTATATTAAATATATATTTTAGTCATTTTTGATTTATACACCAGTTTTGAATAACACATCAGCCCCTTCAAGTGGAATGGGTAATTGGGAGCAAACATGCATATTGTACCTATGCCCATTAATTCATTCAGGTCTTTATCTAGAAACCCATTAAGCATGAAGTTTCTAAATAAGAATCATTAGAAAGAAGAGCTATCCCATAAGAATTTAAGAAAGTTACTTAATCTTGTATGTTTTGTCTCCCCAAATAGATTCTAAGCTTTTTAAGATGGGGAGACATGACATCCACCAGATTATACTCTCCTGGAGGGCAGAGAACATATTTTATCTAATTTTTAAAATCTTTTCCACTTCTCTGCACATAGTGGATATTTAATAAATTTTTATTAATGTAATAGAGCATCAAAGAAAAACTTAATTTTTATTGGTTTAGGCTTCTATAGAATTTATCTTTTTATTCTTACATGTAAAAAAAAGAAAAGAAAAAGTAAGCTATCTTCATGGTAGGTATCAATTTTGTTATTTCTTTTTTAAAACTCTAAACCTTGTTTTATCAACTAGCACCTATCAGAGTACCTTCCCTGTGTTTAATAAATGTATATTAAATTTGAATTCATTAAATATGTTTGCCTTTATATATCTATGTCAAAAGTTTCCTAAAGGAATTAACAGTATAAGAAGTAATAATATCTTTTAAAGAATTTTATTTCGTTTAATTTTAATTAAATTTTAATTTAAATTACCTTTAAATTTAATTTTTACATTTAGGATAAATTTGAATTTTTAAATGATTAAAGTAAATCTGAACAAACTTTGATATTTGACTCCTCATTGTAACCCTTCATTAAAGCAGAGGCACACTGGGATCTCTCAGTTAAGTATGGTATTTAATTGAAAGGATCTATTTAAGTAGGTCCTGTTTTAGAAAAAAATACAGACATTTCATTTTTGAGAACATATATCACTGGTACTAACTGGCAATTAAGTAAGTACTTAAAATTTATAAAGTAGCATTTATATATATATATATATATATTTGGTGATTTATTCATTTCATTTACTTAAATTAGTCTTCACTATCTTCCCCATCCCAACTAGACTGAATTCATGAAGTTTTTCTAAATTTTCCCAGATTCTCACTTATGCTTTTCTAAAGCAAAGGAAAAAATCAATGATCAATGTTCCACATCTTTCTTGCCTTTCCCGTATGACATTACTTCACATAAGTTATCCTACCCATGTTTCATATAACATACACAAGCTATAAGAAATTCTCAAAAGATACACTCCTAGAGAATTCTAACCAATACTCTAGCGTCAAGGCTACATCCTTGATCTGCTTATATGGGCCACTTTATTCTTGGTTCCCACTAGCCTTTCCCCTAAATAGTATTATAAAACTGAGTCAAACGTACAGTATAACACTTTTAAGCTGGAGAAAACCTGATATAATACAGTCCAAGCCTACATTTTACAGATGAAGAAACTGAGGTCCAGAGATACTATGACCTGTATAGGATCATACAAGTAATGAATTGCAGATTAGGGTTAAATCTAGCCACACATTTTTTTTTGCCCCTTCCTTCCATTGCTGTGCCCAGCAAAATTGAGGACATCAAAGACTTCCTGCTCTCCACCAAGTGAAATGATGCCATATCTGTCAAGATAAAAAAGAATATGAATGGGCTCTATTCTATAGGCAATAAAGATTTTGTAGCTTTAACAGTATGCCAAGAGGGATCACTAGGAAGTAGGAAACAACTTAAAAACAGAATTTGAATATGTCTCCACATAGGATGCTCTTTTTCCACAAGGAGATGTCTGCTATGATTGTCAAATATTCTGTTTCATCTCCATGAAGCTTTTCTGGGTATGATGTAGACAAAGAGAAACAAGTACCTTTTCTTAAATAATAGACTTCTTGTCATTTTAGAGATACACCAGAAATAAGATATTGGGACTGAAAAAGAGGCATCTTTTAAAATATATGCAACTTGGGGCAGCTAGGTGACACAGTGAATAGAGCACTAGCCCTGAAGTCAGGAGGACCTGAGTTCAAATCGGACCTCAGACACTTAACACGTCCTAGCTGTGTGACCCTTGGCAAGTCACTTAACCCCAATTGCCTCAGCAAAAAGCAAAAAAATAAATAAAATATATGCAACTAAACTGTTTAGTCTCAAAATTTGTACAACAGAAAACTTTTATTCAAGTCCCCTCATTTGGCAAATCAGGAAAATGCAAGGTAATATAATAGAAAACGTACTGGATTTATATACATAAGATGAACCTGCCAGTTTTACCTATGATTTATAGTATTTGTATAACATACTCTCACTTATACATTTCTGGATTTCAGTTTCTTTGAAAGGATCAGTCTAGAATTCAGAAATCCATATCCGTGTGTGTGTGTATGTGTGTGTGTGTATGTGTGTGTGTGTGTAAGAGAGAGACAGAGATAGGGAGAGAAACATAGAAACAGAGACACACGGAGAGAAACCTCTTTGGGAGTTTGGTAAAGCCTAATATTATAGTGAAGTGTTTATCATATTTACAATTTAAAGAAGTGCTAAATTTCAGTTATGAGTTATTAAAAATGAAGATTTTTTCCAAGTCCAAGTTCATGGAGCCCCTAATATTAAGAATTCCTGATCTAGATGTCTCTAAATTCCCTACCAGATCTAAATCCTATGATTCTATCATGTTTAGAAGTAAATTACTTGCCTAAGTTTTTGTTTTGTTTTTGTAGTTTTCAGTTTGTTTCATTTTGTTTTTTTCCCCAGACAGTAACAGGCAGGATCAGCCAGAATGAGTACCTGGGACTAGTAAAAAAGGAAGGAGCAAATAAAAGAGTGGGGAGGGAGAGGAAGGAACGGGTACATTCCCTTATACATTCCTTTATACCAGGTTTTTTTTCCACCAACAGCACTGAAATCACACTCTGCCTCACAAGAGCAAAGATTCTGAAGTGAATAATCTTAGCGCTGTTTAGTCTTGATTGAATCTGTTTATTTTCTTCCCACTTTAGATACCTGCAGATATCACCTCTCCTTTCCTAAATGAAAGTCTTTTCACTGTGCCAGGTTACAGGTTGAGCATCACTAGATTTCTCAGAGGATGATGGGTCAAACTTCCCCATGGTCTTCTCCTGTTTTTAAGGTTTCCCTGGTGTAAAAGTTCACCTCTCTCCATCTTCTCCAGTTCTCAGAGTTGTTGCCAAAGGGGATTTTGAATTCTGACAGCAATACAGCCTGACTGCGGATCATCTGGCTTGGGCTGCCCTGGAAGTTGGGAAGAAACCTTAAGCAAAAGAAAAAAGGAGCTCACTTTGCTTTTTCATTTTCATCCTGAATTCTCATTGCTCTCCAAGTAAGGAGAAAAGAGAAAATGCAGTCAAGTGGAAATGGTTGGAGTGCACTTTGAGAAATTTTGCCAAAAGGGAAAGTATAGACGATAGTAGCTTTTTTTTTATTCCCTACCAAAAAAAAATTCTCTAGAACTTAAAACTATTTTAATCAGCTGAAAAACATACATGGGCTTTACAGCTCTGAGACAGCTTGCACTGGCTCCGATAAATGCCTATCGCTCATTTGCATACGCTAACAGCTACACTTTAATCAGCCTCCTAATCCCTGATGGTATTAATGAATTTTTTTATGCTTTTTTTTTTTTTTTTAGTATCATGTTTGCTAATTCAAAAATGATCAGCGGCTTCTGTGTGCCTTTTTTTATGCAGGAAATAATGGGTGAGCTCGGTACTCCTGTTATCCCGCTCTCACAAATAATTAAGACTACAAAGGGTACAAATGAGTTTGAATGCGCTGCACAAAGGCTCAAGCCAGGCAAAGGCCTTTCTCTTTCTGAGCTCCTTCCTCCTCTCCACACCTCCCCCTACTCTGTCTTTATTTGTTCCCTTCCTTTGACAAGAGGTGGCTCAAAAAGACACTTAGCAAAGCAAGGAGTTGTGAGTTTCCCAAATACCAACTTTTCCCCCAAGACCTTTAAATTGTAGGTTTTCAGCCAGGCAGCTCTCTTAAAGCACATATAATTCAGAGAGGAAAGATCAAGAGCCACAAAAACTTTCTTCCTAATTTCTCTTCATCCTTCACACTCAACACAGACCTTTGTTCACTCTACTGTCAATAACAGAAGGGTCCTGGTGGGGCCATGTCCAGTTTTGAGGAGGGAAAATGAAGAATGAAATCTCCTCCTTCCCATAGGCAGGAGATTGATTTTGGAGAGACTGGATGCACTATGGTGGAGCTTAAACTAAACGGGCCAGGAAACTAGAGAGCAAAGATTGTTGCTCTTTAGCTGTGTGACCTTGAGCAAAATTTACTTCTGTGAGCCTTAGAGTCCCCATCATACAATGAAAAGTTTGAATAATCTCCAAAGTTGCTTCCTTCTCTTTCTTCTCTGACAGGTATTCTTAGGTGACTCAGTGGCTAGAGATGTAAATTTAGGGTCAGACCTAAATTCAAAGCCAGCCTCATACACTTCCTAGCTCTGTGACCCTGGGCAAGTCACTTACTTCTGCTTGCCTCAGTTGTAAAATGAGGTGAAGAAGGAAATAGCAAACTATTCCAGCATTTTTGCCAAGAAAACTACAAATGGGGTTATGAAGAATCAAATTCAACTGAACAGACATGAACAACCTCTCAGGAGGGTTATGAGGATCAAATGAAATAACAATTGGAAAGTGCTTAGCACAGTCCTAGCACATGGGAAGTACTATATAAATGTTAGCTATTATTATTTTTCTTAACTTTCTTGTGTTATAGATCCTTTTGCCAGAATGGGAAAGCCTATGATTTCCTTCTCAAAATAATGCTTTTAAATGTATAAAATAAAATGCATAGATTTATAAAGGAAAGCAACTTTATTGAAATTTAATTATTGGAACTTTTTTTTAAAGACCAGTTCATGGAATCCAAGTTAACAATTCACATTCTCTGACATTCTATGATTTAATTAGATGATCTCTATGGTTCCTTTGAGATCTAAATCCTATGAACTTATTATTTTTCAATCAAACTGTCAATCAAAAACACTTCCATCAATCACACATTTGCATAGAAGCAGTATAAAATGGAGGACATACTAAATGTCCCAAAAGAAGCCAAAAAGAGATAACCAACTTTCAGTTATCTACAGAAATAAGAAATCAGCATGGATAGTTTAACAGTCCCTGGATTTCCATTTGACAAATTTCTTCTAAATCTTGACATCTCCTAGGAATAGTGAGAAGTGAAAGGTACATTCCAGAAGAAAGGAGGAGAATCTAAGAATTTTTACAAGTTATACTTTGTATAAGACATTAATCATAATCCAGGATTGATTATAATCAGTTAGCTATAAATATGTAATAATACCAATTCATCCATACGTGTATCTATTGCTTAATTGGAAAGCAAACTACCTGATTTATATGCATAGCAGACATCCCATTTCAAATAAATTTATTGTAGAGCTTCTGCTAAGAATGTATTTGGGGCTTTTTAACATCTTAAAATATTTAATTTTTAAAAATTTGAATTCCTGACCTGCACAAAAACAATTAGCAGACATATTGGTCCCTGGAGCTGCAATTTGCTACTATACCACGTGTATACACATACAGCTAGTGTCTGAGGTAAATGTCTGAGGTAGGATTTGAACTCAGATCTCGAATACAGGCCCAGAGCTCTATCAACCGAGTCATCTGGTGTCCCTATATCTGGCCATTGCATATAATAAATGTGTTGATCATATGTAAAGTGTGTTACAGTGTAAGAAGCTAACTGGGAGGCATAAACCCTGAATTCTAGCTCATAATTACTTCTAAATTATCCTGTGACCTTCTGGATGACACTTTATATTCCTCTACACTTGTTTCCTCATATGTAAAACACAAAGGTTGCAGTAGCTTATTTTTAAGGTCCCTTCTAGCTCTAATACTCTATGAACCAATCAATTGATCAAAGATATTTAATAAACTACTCCTGTGTTCTAGGCATTTTACTGGATGCTAGAGATATGGCTATAAATAAAGAAGGAAAAGATCTCTATTCTTATAAAACATAATTCTGGCAGCAGTATGAAGAATGGATAGGAGTGGGGAGAAAGACTTGGCATTTACTTAGGAATCTTTTTCAGCAATACAAGAGAAAGTTGATGAAGGCCTGAACCAATTTAGTGGCTAAATGAGCAGAGAAAAGGGAAAGGATCTGAAAGATGAAGGCAGAAGTGACCAGATTTGAAAATGAACCTGTATGTGAAGTGAAGGAAAGAGAGTTTTTCTAGGTCTTTGGCTAAGAAAGGGAAGGAAACATACAGGACAATAACTTGAGGGAAGGGTTGTTGTTGTTTTTTTAAAGATGAGGGAGCCTGGAACAGTTGGAGGACATGGGTAGAGCACTCAGGAGGACACTTACTTACTAGCTGAGTGGCCCTGGGCAAGCCATTTAATCCCAACTGCCTCACTAAAGAAACAGAGGGGAGGAGGAGACAGAGACAGAGAGAGACAGAGGAGAGAGACAGAGAAGGAAAGAGACAGAAGCAGAGAGGGGGAGGACCAGAGATAGAGACAAAGAGAGAGACAGAGACAGAGACAGAGAGACAGAGACAGACTTAGGTGTGTTTGAAGACAATAGGAAAGAGGAAATAGGAAAAAGTTTAAGATGAGGATGGGAGAGATAACTGAGGGACAATCTGCTTAAGAATATTGAAGGGGTTAGGCATGATGGCATGAGAATAAGTGTTGGCCACTAAATGATATATTTGAATAAAATAAAAAAATTAGGACTATGCTTGGGTTTTTACTAATTCAGGAAACTCTCATATGAAGCAACTGTTTCTACTGAAACATATCCTTGCCTTCTCTAAGGCAGTGAAAGGTTAAATATATAGTTCTAGGTCACACAGCCAGTATATAGTAAAAGTAGGACTAGAACCCAAGTTTTTCTACTTTAAGATTAGTTTTCTATTATGTGTGATACACACATATTCATATATGTATTATACAAATACATATTGTATAAATTTTGTACATATATTACATATAATGCAGAATGTGTATATCTATGGGTGTACATATATCAAAAATGTAGAAATAAAAAAAGAGGTCTATAGGCATAGAGAATAAGATACCTATATCACATAATATGTGTGTGCCTCAATTTTCTCATCTGTAAAGTGAGCTGGAAAAGAAAATGGCAAATCACTCTAGTATCTTTGCCAAAAAAAACTTCAAATAGGGTCATGAAGAGTCAGACATGACTGAAACTGAAAAAGAACTGAACAACAAGAAAACATATGTATCTAAAAACAGACAGATGTAGACAAAGACGAAGAAACAGAGTGAGAGAGACAGAGTTTTCAAAGGAAATAATAAAAATATCCTTAGAAACCCAAGAAAGATTAAAATATACTGACTCTTTGGAAGTATCCGCTATATCGATAGTATCATGTTCTGCCCAAAAAAATGTCCATCATTTCATAATCCAACTGCTAAAATGCTACAGGTAAAGGAAAATGATCTGGAACTTCCAGATAATTAATATTTAATGTCATAGAGTCTTTTTTTCATATATCTCTTCTATTTATATAGGTAATGCCTTTTAAAATGTCATTATTGGGGAATGAAATTAGTGCCCATGTTATTTAAGTTTATCTTAATTTAACTATAGATTTTTCCATGTTTTTTAGCCAAAGCATATTCAAATCTATGCAACAATAAATTTGACTATAATTCATTCTTACCTTAATTTTAACTCTTTGAGGATTCAGGGACTCATTATAAAGATTTATTCAAATCTCTCTTGTCCTCCTGCTTTCTTTACCTTTGAACTACTTCACTCCTCATTAATCAATTAATTAATTAACCCACAAATATTTATTGAGTGTCCATCATGCTACATCATGCTAGACACTATTAGCATCTCAACTAGACACTAAGAGGTGAAGAAATATCCAATGTTGTTTGTTGACCACTCCAAACACAGGTTTTGCTCCAAAACAATGAGAATATTGGGTGAAATGAGGCATTTGTATTAGCTAAATTTTCCTTGTATTTCTGAACTCTCCCTGTTCCTCAATCTTTATTAAGAATAGTTGAAACAATACTATACTGTTATTGAACTCTGAGACCCAGAGCCACTGACTCAAATGTTTTCCTCAAGGACTTCAGGAGGATCCATCTAAAGGACAGCAACACATTACATTTTCAACGGGAAGGAAAAAAAAATATTTTTGAGAATGACTATTTCTTCCACCAAAAGCTACTCCTGTGGAATTTCATCTGTGTGTCAACCTCTTATAGCCACCAGTTATAACAGGCAAGGAAACTTAATTCACAGAAACACACTGGTTTAACAGTTTGATTATCCTAATAAACTGTCTCCTACTTTTTCATTGAAAATGTAGTGGTATCATTGTGTCCACTATTTTTCCCTATTCCAAAAATTTTGGTTTAGTTTTGCACAATAAACTAAAATTTGCACAACAGCAAAAAAAAGCACTTTCATGGCTAATAAAATAGCTTATAGATTTAAGAAGGGCTTCTGGGAAAGTATCAAAGTTTTCTTGAATTTTAAAACATTCTCAAAAAATGAAATTGCTTAATTAAAGTACAAAATGAAAAATCTGAATTAAATTTCCTCCAAAATCAGGGGCAGGGGGAAGGGGAGTGCAGAAGAAAGGGTGTAGAAGCTTAAGGGTTTAAAATTAGTTTTAGGTGTTTATTGATCCAACCAAAGACTTCAATTCAATAAGCATTTATTCAGCAAACACTTCAGAGTGTGTCCATCCTTGATAATAAAATTTGGTTGTGTTAGGTTTAAGTTCAGATTTCAAAGCAAGCCCAAGACTCACAGTGAAATGTAGTTTATTAGACAACCTTTTCTCCCAGAACACAGAATCTACACTGACATAATTTATCATTGACTCAAAGGCTAAGAGAGGTCATTTAATTCATCCCTGGGGCCTCCAGGCATAACTATACCTACCATTTCAGAAAGAATATTTTTATGAAGCTCTTTTTAAGGAAGGAATATCCTCAGGTTTTTTTTATTATCATTGTGAGAAAAGGTATGCATTTACATGCTATATACATTTGTAATTCTTTTATAATCACCAACCTCCAACAAAAATCCCATATTCAATGATATAGGAGTTTCTTATAAACATCAATCAACTTACAATTCTTTTGCTGCTGTTGTTTCTCCTTCCCACCATGTTCTTTTGCTTTTAAGTTCTGATATGGCTTAATAACACTATTATCTTCAAGGGTAGCTTTGGTTTCCCAAAATCATAAGTCGTTGGTCTTATTTCTACTTTCTTTCAGACCAAGGACTTTAAATGTCATTTCATTTTATTTTTTCTCATTAAATGCCATACCTTACCCATTCTGCTTCACCCATAGTTTTTGCAAACAGCCTGCAGAAATCCTTTTCCAATGAATATTCAGATAACAGGTGGTGGTATGGCAGCTCTTTATCCCCTTGGCTTGGGCAGGTGCTGACTCTCTTATTCTAGAATATCAGATTGATTTTCATGTAAAATATTCCAAATGGCACCTCTGTTTTCTACTAATTGTTCCATTTCTTTCAAGAAAATTCAACAAGCATTTAGGAGCCTACTCTGTGCTAGGTGCTGGGGAAACAAAAGCAAAATAAAACAATCCCTAACCTGAAGAATCTTAGATTCTCCAATATTTTCACAATTGTTGTTATAATGCAAAAGTGAAATAAATAACCAAGTCATATTCAGTAGTAGGGAATACTAAAACTGAGAGAATCAGGGAAGGTCTCTTCTAAGAGTTGACCTCTGATCTGAAGCTTGAAGAGAGCCAAAGACTCAAGATCTTTTTAATGACCATGCCTTCAAGTCCAGCAATCAATATTTTATGGATATAGATCTCCTGTGACCCATAACCTTGCTTGGTAACTTGTTTTGCTATTTAACAGTCTTCACCATTGGTCATTTCTACCTGACACAGGATCATAGCTCTAAAGATTGAAGGCACTTCAGATGTTATCTAGTCTAATCCTCTTCATTTTACAGATGAGGTCTAGGAAGAC
>JAJPUD010002324.1:173145-208194 GCA_023553655.1 Myrmecobius fasciatus
CACACACACACACACACACACACACACACACACACACACACACACACAAAAAAAAAAAAAAAAATTCTGATTCTGCCCCTTGTGGCTACCCACTAATCTGTTCTGCCTACTGCTGAGACTTCCCAGATAGCTGGACCATGGTACTTGAGACCCTACTTTAGGGAATCCACAAAGTGTTTTTTTTCCACCCTTCCCCACCAGACAATTATTTACATTTGACTGCCCATAAGTCTTACAATGACCAAATGAGTAGATTTACATTTTCCATTCTTTGTACATATTCAGCTGAGAGCTTTCCTGGCAAAACTGAAAAACAAGGGAAATTATTCTAGATGGCCCCCTTGTTCCTTTTTTGAGCACCATCTCCCCTACTTCCTTTCCTTCCTCCTTTCTTCATAGTGCCCTCAAGCAAAGTGACCAGATAGAGCAAATCATAGGAAGGTGCTAACAACTTCATGTTATAACTCGCCATACTATTTGCATTTAAAAAGAGAAATCTAGAGAGGGCAATGCTTAATTTCAGTGAGTAAATTTCAAATTCAAACAGCAGGCAGAGATACATGTATCTTAAGCACATATTTTTAACCTGGAGTCCACAGACTCCAAAAGAGGTTGATGTATAAATTTCTTGAGAGTGGGGATGAAGGAGAGGGGAGAGGAAAGGGTATCAATGAACTTGGTTGGGGGGAAATGCCTTTTAATTTTCACTAGCCTCTAACTGAAATTTAGCATTTTTTCCAATTATGAATTTATTTTAGAAAAATATTATTCTGAGCTAGAATTCATTGGTCTCCCCAAACTTCCAAAGGGGTTCATGATATTTTAAAAATTAAAATCCTTCAATAAAACAGTGAGAGGGCTTTGCTAGAACCCTTCAAATCATGTGGGCAACCAGATTGAGTGGGAAGAGTTCAAGCATTTGTGCAAGGAGGGAAAAATAGCACTTCAGTGTTGTTAATAATTCTTCTGTATAATAGTTTAAGGCTTGCAAAGCTCTTGCTAAACATCTTTTTTGAAAACTGAGGTTAAGAGAGATTAAGTTACTTGCTTAGCAACCAGACATGAGTCCATCTAGGTCTTCCTGGCTTCATGGTCAATAACCAGTCCACTGTTTCACAATAGCTACATCACAAGATACATACCTGATATTTAATAAATGTTTATTGATTGATTAATTGATTGATTACTGAGACTATTGTTTTAATACTGTTTACATGTGTGTTTCACAGGCAGAGCTGCAAAAAAGCAACCACAAACCCTAGCAAAACTTTAAAAAATTTATATACTAAGTATTACTATCCACTAAAAGATTTGAACCTTTTCTATGATAGTTCATACCCAACCTTACACACATGTAATACCTCTGCATTACAGAGAGGAAATTTTTCTGTCCTCCAAATTATGTACATAGACTTATTAAAAAGAAGAAAAAAAGGATCTCATTGTATTACTTTAAGGGTCATTCCATATGCAGGATCCTACAATGCCCACCATTAGCATGAACTCTGCTCAGTGGAGGACTGGTAAATGCTTCAAACCTAGCTACCTGGGAAGGAGGAAGTACACACAACATACTTTTGAGTTGAATCTTTATTATTAACATTTTCTCCATCATTTTCATAAATCTAGATAATCCACAAAATAATTTGTATCATTTACCTATTTCTAAGATATAAATACTCTGCAAATTTAACAATAGTTTCTAGATAGACAATCCACGCTGGTTCCAGCACAGCACTAGCTTTGCTTGTATGTGATAAAACAAAACAAGAAGCCAGATGTCAATATGGCTTAAATCTAGTTCTCACAAAGTAAAGAGGTACAAAGCACATCCTGCTTCTGGTTGATTCTGTTTGAGTTCAATTCCACAAGCATTATACCTCCTCCAGGAAAACCCAGCACATAGAATTCCATGATCATGGGTTTTAAGTCAGCTTTGATATTCAACCTCCCAGCACCCAGAGTGACTTCTCCCCTCAAATTACAGAACTGAAGGGTAGAGTTAATAAACTCTTCCCAAAGCCTTCTTTTTTATAAACGACTGGGAGCTTTCCAGCTAATTTTCCATTTCCCATAAGTTTCTTCATTAGGGATCCCAGCACCCTTAGGCAGCCCAGCTACCTTTTCGGCTTCCTTATGTCTTTTCTGTATTAGATTGTAAATTTCTTGAAGGCAGGGATTGCCTTCCTTTCTCTTATTTAAATTTCTAGCCCTTAGCATCTTGCCTGACAACAATAGGTGCTTAATAAATGTTTATTGTCTGTTGACTTTGTGAGTCCACATGATACAGTGATAAAAGATATTGGATTTGAATTCAGAGGATCTGGGTTTAAATTCTGATTTTGACACTAATTGTATGGCCCTGGAAAAGTTCTTTCACCAAACTAAGCCTTGGTTTCTTCAACTATAAAATGAGGAGGAAAACTAACTTTAAAAAGTGAGTTCCATCTGTAAAGTGATAACAGAGTTTTAAATTTCTATGAAAAAAATTAATGCATCTTTGGACAATGTGATGGCTTCACCAGAATCCAGACAAAACATTGAACAAGGTAGGAATCTTTTGGAGATTTCCAGAGTATTATCATACCCTTGATCCTATATATATATAACCCAAAAATCTATAACTTTATTTCACTCTCTCACCTTATAACATGGCCCAAGTTAAACTCTTCAAACCTTAAAAGTGAAGAAAGCTAAGTTAAGTTAAGGGGTTAAGTGACTTGCCCAGGTAGGAAGTGTTAAGTGTCTGAGGCCAAATTTGAACACAGGTCCTCCTGATTTCAAGGCTGGTGCCCTATCCACTGTGCCACCTAGTTGTCCCAAATTGAAGAAAGTTTATAGGATAGTGAAGGAAATAGCATGTGGAAAATGTAGTTTTATCAATTATTATTTGCAAATGATCTGCTCATCACATTAAAATCATCATTCACAGATTTTTTTTTATAAATCAATAAGTGGCAACGATATTAGGTTCCATTTTAGCCAGTCCCACTGTTAGCATTTAAAAAGTGCTATTATTATATTATTATATACCATGGAAAATGAAGGTACTACTAGAAGATAGTCACAAGGTTGACATTTAGTTGCTTATGAATTCTTCTCCTATGCATAGGTTTAAATACCATTTCTGACTTACTCTTCTAATTTATTTTTGATGGTACCTTTTATGTCTAAGTCATGAATTCATTTATAGTTTATCTTAGCATATGATATAAAATCTAATATCTAATCCATGTCAGGATGTTTTCCAGTTTTCTCAGAAGTTCTGGTCAAATATTAAATACTTACTCCAAAAGCTGAAGTTTTGAGCATTATTCAAAAATCAAATTAGTTAACAGTTTATCTTTTTTCCCAAAACAATATGTAAATTTACCTATCATTTTAGTGGTATTTTGCTTTCATTTTAGCTCATCTCTTCTTTCATTTTTAAAATTTATACTTTTATGTTTAGTTGATTTTTTTATTTATTCTTTTCCTTATTCTTAATTGCAGGATCAATTTATTTCTCTATTTTGCTAATGAAAGTTCTTAGCAATTAAATGTTTTTTCTTTCTAAATGGAGAGGCCCCCATCATACAACTTTTAATATGTTGTTTTAATGTCCTTTTCTTTGAAGAAATTAGTGTTTCTATGATTTGATCTTTGAACTAAGAATTCTCTAGATTGAATTATTTATTTTACATTTAGATGTGAATCCTTTTTTCAAAGGTCTTTTATAGATTTTAATTTATTACATTATAGTCAGTAAAACATTTTATATTTATTCTTTTTGTTCATTTGTTTATTAAGTTTTTAATAAACTTAAAGTCAATTTTTGGTAAAAGCGCTATGCACAGCTGAGAACATATATACTCCTTTCTATTTTTTTTCAGTAGTTTCCAGAGATTTGCCATAGATTAATACTCTAATAAAATCCTTAACTTTTTTCTTCTTTTTTTTTGTTAGTTTGTCTATGACAGAGGAAGAACATTAAGTTTCTCAGATATTGTGGCTTTTCTTTCTATTTCTTGCTGTAATCCAATCAAATCTTGAATTCTTTAGATCTTATATCACTCAATGTATAGATAAATATAGATATAATATTGATATTATTTCTTATCTGTGATCTTTAAAGCATAATACATCTTTCCTATTTATCTCTTTTAATCATTTTTTAATTGATGATTTGATTGAAAGCATGATTGTCATTCCCAATTTTTTAAGTTTGCCTAAAACACTCAATTCTTTTCTAGATTTTCATTTTAATTTTTTGTGAATATTTATCATTCAGGTGTATTTCCTATAAACAATATACTGTTGTATCCTATTTTCTAATATACTTGATTATCTTATACCATTTTTTTTGGTAATTTCATCTATTCATGGTTACAATTCTTTTTTTTAAAGCTTTTTATTTTCAAAATATAAGCATAGATTGTTTTCAACATTCACCTTTGCAAAACCTTGTGTTCCAAATTTTTTTCTTATTCCTTTCCATCCCACTTCCTCCCTAGATGGCAAGTAATCATGATTATAATTCTTAATTGCTTGTTCCCTCTGTCATATACTTTTATGATCTTTATCTTCACCCTTCCCCACTAAACTCTTTACAAAGAAGGTAATGTAAGAAAAGGAATGTGACCAACATCAGTAATCTGTAAATGAAGTAATCTGCTTCTATTACTTAACTCCTTCTTTGTTCCACAAGCCCATACTCTTAAAATTTGTTCCTTTTGTTTATATTCTCACTTAACCCTCTAGCATTGAAGTTACTTTTGTTTGTGATTATTGCCTCCTTCATGCTACTCTCCTTAAAATTCTCTCTTCTTTCCCCCCTATTCTCCTGATATTTACACAAAATGTTGCATATTGAACAGTCCTTTTCCTATTTCAAATATTTGTAGCTTTTCTTAGTATTTTATTTTCCCAAGTTACATGTAAAAATGAGTTTTAAGATTCATTTTTTAAACTTTGAGTTCCAGATCCTATTTCAAATATCAGTAATATATGTAATATCAATTCTCCCATTTTTCTGCTTAAAAGTACTCCAATTATGAATCATATTAAGCTCCATACATTTCTTCTTTCTTTCTTAGAGCATTTATTTTTCCCTTCCCTTTCATTTCTCTCTAAGATCACGAAAATAAAATAAAGTTAACCTCATGCCCCAAGTTTGTCTTATATAATTCTCCCTTTAAGCCCTGTAGGACATCTGAAAGGATTTTTGTCTCTTCTTCTCCTGTTAGAATACAAACACTTGAATATTTTAGCTCCTTCCAATTACTTAAAAGCATTTACTTTTCCAGGTTTCTCTTGCCTCTTGTTTTTGCATTTCAAAGATTTTATTTAAGTCAAGTATTTTCATGATAAATACTTGAAAATCCTCTATACCATTATAAATCCATCATTTTTCCTTCAGGATTATAGTAAGTCTTGAACAATGAGTTATTATTGGTTGGTTGTGCACTTTTATCTTTTGCCTTTTAAGGCAAAGATATTTTTTTCTTCTTTATTGTGTAGTTTGTATGCATACAAGGTTTATATAATTCTTACAGTTGTTTCTTGGTCCTTGAGCTATTTCTTCATTGACCTAAAAGTTTGGATTTTAGTTACAAAATTCTTTGGAGTTTTTATATATACAGATTTTTTTTTCCAGAAGATGACTTTTTAATTTGCATTTTTGTTTATAATTTTTTGAAATACAATATCCAGGTTTGGCTTTTGATCATGTTTTTCAAAAAGTCCAATATCTCTTAAATTATGTTTTTTTGACCTGTTTTCCAGATTCATTGTTCTGAAAGTTGTTTTTCCCCTTTTCTAATCACTTGATTTTGTTCTTATGTTTTTAGTTATCTCATTGTATTTGCTTGGTCTATTCCAATTTTAAGAGTTGTTTAATTGGATAATATTTTCCATATTTTGTTCTAAACTATTTATTCTCTCTCAAGAAGCAGCTAGGTAACACAGTGGAGGGAATAGTAGGCCTAAACAAGAAACACCTGAGTTTAAATCTGGCCTTAGACACTTGCAAACTTCATGATGCTGAACAAATCACTTACTCTCCATTTGTTTCAGTTTTCTCAAGCATAAAATAGGAATAATTAAAAGAAGCTAATTTATTGTGAGGATCAAAAGAGATCACATTTGTAAAGTATTTCTTTAGCACAATATTGGGCACATAGTAGGTCATTAATAAATGCTTCTTTCTTTCCTCTATTCTTTCTAATTCTTCCCTCCAATAGTTTTGTTTTTATCTCTTGCTTGATTCCTTCCAAGTATTTTGCAGTCCTAATGGCTAAGATAATTTTCTCTGAAGTTCTCCTTATAATTATTGTGGAGTTATTTTTTCCTTCTAGGTTTACCACCTGTGTATCTCTTGTTGTATAATATGTTTTTCATAGTATTTAGTGTATTCACATATCCAAATTCAGTTTCTAATTTGGAATCTTATAGCAGGACTATACTCCTTGCTTTCTATAATTTTTAATAGAATGGTCAAGGTTTGTTTGGATTTGACTTTAATTTTCTGAGCTCTTGCCACTGGCTTCTTCTTCCTCTGGTATTTTTGCATTTAAAGACCTAATAGGTTTCACTGTACTTGCTCAGAACTCCAGGGTATTTCAGCATCCTTGGGGCATTTCCTGCTGAGGTTCTATTATAGAATTTCAGCCTGTTAACCCTAAGCTCATGTTGGCTTTTGTAACAGGGGCTCTCTTCCTATCCCCATGTCTTCTGGTTGCTTTAGTCATTGAACTGCTTGATGACTAAAGCAATTGATAAATCTTTCTCTTTGTATTTCTTGATCATCATTTTATCTGATGTCCCTTTTAGATCAGGCCTGGGAGAGCTCTCCAGGAAAAAAAATGAAGGCATGACATATATTTAAATTTAATCTACCATATTAATTTTAATTATCAACAAAACAAGAAAATCAAGTTTTGATTTGTCATATTTGCCAATTTGCTGAGGTATAAATGCTCTAAAAGTGATTCATGCTGGGTGAACACCCTTGTTCTTACTCCATTCTGCCCTGGTCAAACAACAACTGTAGAATTGTGTTGAATTCTGAAGACCATATTTCAAAAGGTATATTGGCAAGTTGGAGAATTTCCAGAGAAAAGTGATCAAGATGGTGAAGGAGTTTGAAATTGTCATCTCATTTGAGCAAGAGTTGGAAAAACTAGAGCATTTTCCATAGAAAAGCTGTTGAGTATGGGGACGAGGGAACATAATATCTTCAAATATTTGAAGGACTATCTGCTGGAAACATAATTAGAGTTAAAACTTGTTGGCCCAGCATTCCAGGCCCACAGTTTAGAACCATTCTACCTTTTCAGCCTATTCTTATTCTATTTCCCTCTTCAAAATCCAATCAAACTGTCTGCCACTTTCCCTCTATATTTCCCGATTTATGCCTTTTTTCATGCTGTTCTGTCTTCTTGGAACTAATGCTCTTCATTTCTTCTGTGTCTATTGAATCTCTCCCGATTCTTTAAAGTTCTACAGAGATTCTACCTCAGTGATGCCTTCCCTGATCTCCCCAGTCAGAAATGGCCTTTTCCTTCTCAAATCTGATGTAGTCCTGTGCTTGCAACTAATATCATGTTAATTTATATGATATTTTGTTTGTGTCATAGCCTCAATGCATCTCTTTGAAGGATAATTGGCTGAAATCTAGGAGAAACCTTAGAGGTCATCTGATCTCATTTTACAGATGAGGAAATAGAGACCCAGAAGTTTCAGGTGATTTGCCCAAGATCACACACTCATGCCATTTGAATCAAAATCCAGGGTTCTTCCTATTACCCCAACATAAAGTCATCTATAGCTCATGAAAATCTTGTACCTATTCCTAGCATGACATTTTTTAAATAGTGAATAGGATTTTTCAGTTTATTAAATGTGAATTCTATTGTTATTCAGGTGTACCCAACTCTTTGTGATTCCATTGGGATTTTCTTGGCAAATACTGAATCATCTGAAATTTCCTTCTCCAGTTCATTTTTTAATTTGAATTTATCTTCATTTTATATGTTCTTCCCATCTATGCTTTCTCTTCTCTTAAGCCACCTTTGAGTGCCCATTATCATCCCATGGCACCTCACCCAGGACTGTCATTTTTGCAAACAGCTCAGATCTTTCTCATCTCTTTCCTTTCCATCTAAAGCACTATGTCCTTTGTCCTATTGGACTTCCTGTTATTTTGACAATCTATTTGAAATAAGGTGTCAGTGAGCAATAATTTATTATTTCCAGTTAACATTAACATTTTAACCATATGTTTCACTAAATGAATTAGAAATGGAAGAATCTCAAGCCCTGTGACACATTAGGTGAGATATTTGGGGGCCAAGAGGGTATCTCTCAAGTTGCCTCAAGTCATATACATAAGCAGTTGCCTAATCAGCTTATGTATAAGATAAGTTCTAAATGGTAAAACATTTAACTAAAAGCAGCAACAAATGCAAACTACTATGCAACAAAATCCAATTTTCACAAGAGATCACTTGAATAGTAATGTCAGTTTTATAATGTGAAAGAGTTGAATGATGCTTATGTGTCTTTAATGTCATTTTTATTGAACTTTTTGTGTATCCTAATTTATTCATAAAAGGAAAAAAGTAGGAACACATATATTTCATCTCCAATCATTAGTCTGTGCCTTATTTATTTTTGTGTCTCCTTAACCACCTAACTAGTGCCTTGCAAGCAATAGGTCGAAAACAAATGTTTGCAGACTGAAGTCAAATAGAATATATGTTTTCAATAAAAAAAAAACTTAGAGTAAACTGCCAATTTTCAGTTTTTAAGAAATGCTATATTTATAGAATGAACTTGGTCACCATCCATTCAATTTTTTAAAATGAGATTCATGTAGCACAAATTAAGTACATAAGTGATGAGGAGACCTAAAAAAAGAGATGAGTCAGATGAGGTGAATTCCAGCAGGTTTTCATGAAGAAAAGGGAATTTTGTGATCCGGCCATCTCTGGGTAGCTAAGAGGAATTTACAGTCTAGAAGCTACATCAATATTTCCATTACTTCCATTAGAAAAGTTATGTTATATCTTGGTAAAATAATATACAATATCTCCTCCCTCTTTGAGAGGAAGTAAGGTTCTGCTGATGGGCTAATAACTGTGAATCTTCATTTATTGTGAGAAAAATTATCTTTGCTGTTGTTATTCGGGTGTGTCCAACTCTTTGTGACTACATTATGGGTTTTCTTGGCAGATATTGAATCATTTGAAATTTTCTTCTCTAGTTCATTTTACAGATGAGGAAATTGAGGCAAACAGGGTTAAGTGACTTGCCCAGGATCATAAGTGTCTGAAATCAGATTTGAACTCAGGAAGATGAATCTTCCTGGCTCTATGCCTCATACTTCATCCACTGTGCCACCTAACTCCCCCTATTAAGGGACAGGACAAGTCATTTAACCTCTTTTTTGCCACAGTTCCTTCAGTTGTAAAAATGGGGATAATATAATAGCACCTACCTGACAGGCTTGCTATGAGGATCAAATGAAATAATATTTGCAAAAAACTTAGCACAGAGTCTGGGCACATAGAAGGAGATACATAAATGCTTATTTCTTTCCTTATGCATCTTATGCCAGGTTTCTTTCAGTGACCAGTCTGTACAATGCTCATATCCCTTGACTTCTTCCTCCTTTTGAAGGTCAATTGAACTCAATTTAAATTCATTCAAAGTCACCTGTGAGAAAGAACACATTAGGAACTGGAGAGATAATGTCCTCTACATGCTTGCTGCTGGTAGCTGAAGAACATATAAATAGCTAAGTAAATACACTTTGAATATAAAGGGAACATTGCCAGCAGGAGGGGGAAATTTCTCCCTGCAAGTGGCACCTGAACTGAACCTTGAAGGGTGACAAGGATTCTAAGACTTTTAAGGAAGCAGACTGACTTAAGTCCAGTGGACTTGCTGCCTCTGGAAGGCTTATTAAGGGGAATAGAGTAAAACATCCCGGGAAAGATAGAAGCCTCATAGTGGAGGACTTTGGCTGCCATGATGAGCTCTTTGTATTTTATCCCAGAAATAACAGGGAACCATTGAATGTTAAAGAGAACCATCATATGATTAGATCTGGTTCTAAGGAAAATTGTGTTGAGGGTTCATTGGAGAGGACACAATTGGGAATCAGAGACAAACTAGGAAAGCATCATAATAGTACAGGAGAAAGGTAATGTGGGCTTGAACCAGATAGTAAGTAATTTTATGAATAGAGGGGAAAGGAAGAATGTAAGAAATATAATCAATGCAGAATGAGTGAGTGAATGAAAAGCATTTATTAGTGCTGACAATGTTCTTTTCAGATTTAAACAGAAAAGTTGGGCTGGAAATAGGGTTGGTGGAAACGTGTTGCTATTCCCTAGAGTCTTGATTGGATATCAATGAAGATCAGCTCTGGGGATGACTCAGGTTATAATCTTGGGTAACTGGGAAGATAACAGTGCTCTCGATAAAAATAGGGAATTTGGGGTGGGGGAGAACAAGGGATTAGGGGTGGATATAATCATTTCCACTTTGGACATGTTAAAATTTGAGAAATGAAAAGGACTTTCATGGTGGAGATACTGTGCAAGCAGTTGCCAAATCAGTTTCTGGCCAGATGGTTCCTTATTCCTTCTCATAGATAAGATATAGCATGAACTGAGATGAAAATTTACTAACTTGGATTTTTGTATGAGTATCAAAAATGAATCAAATTCGTTTATCACCAACAAAAATGGGGTGCCTAATAGGGAATGTTGGCATAGAAGGGAATAGATGACAAATGGTATAATTTTCTCTAATTTTTGTGATCATCAGAACTAATTTAAAGGACAGTGAATTATCTTCTTTCAGTTTCTTTAGCTAATAGGAGAGCTGCAATGGCCAAGATTTCTTATGCAGGAGGTGCATAAATTTATCCATTTCCTATGGTGAATGTAATTTTTTTAAGTCTACCTTAGGGCTTTCTCCTTGACCTACAAAAACAGCAATGAATACTTAGTATTCTTTGGGGAGAAATCCTCCTTCCCTTTTATTTAGGGCAGTATCTATAAGAAGCAAATCATCCACCATGGAAAGGGCTATCATGTCTTTTAATAAAGTGGCAACACATGAAATCTTTATAAAAATGGATTCCCCCACACATGCACCCAAAGACAATTTGCAGCTTTAAAAAGAACTCTTTTTTTGTTTGTTTTACTAATATAAAGACTCAGTTTCTGTAATGAATATAGGCATACCTCTAAAGATTGGCACAATTTGAGACAAACCAAAAAAATTTAAAATTCTTAAGGTCACATCAATATTATACACTCATGTTTCCTTAGTTTTAAAGGTCCCTTGCTATTATAACTGCATAAATGGTGATTTATTCTTTTAGGCCTTAAGCTTAATTCTGCCAGTATCATAAATGATGTCACTACTATAGATGACATATCGTTTCTGTTAAAATGGGTCCCCTAAATCAATGAGTACCACTAACTACATTGGCATTAGAAGGTTAGGCAATCAGTAGGAATACCTCTATTTTAATATTTAAAAAAAAGAATAAAGTAGAATAGCAGATAGAAAGCTGCTCTTTGAGTCAGGAAGACCTGGTTCAAGTTCTGCCTTTTACTCCAACTATCTCCATGGCCCTAGACAAACTAACCTTTTTATTACTATAGGTGACTCATTAAGGATATAAGCTACAGAGGAAGTAGTAATTTCCATCAGGACAGGAAGTTTCCTCATCTGAGGTTTCCCTATAAAATGAAAGTACAGGTTTGATCCCTAACTATGAAAGATCTAAGTATTATGGCATTAGTATCTCAGTTACTGTGGTTTTAATTAGTGTCAATTACAAGTTTTTATGAAGATTAGGATAACACAATCATACAACATTAAGATAGGTCATGGTATATAAGCGATAAATATATATTCAAAAATATTAGGCATTCCCAGGAGCATTTTTAAACACTGATAGCTCCTGTTTTAATCTATAAATATATATAAAATATATATTTATATAATATATATAATTTATATAATATACATTATATATTATATAAATATATAATTTATATATAATATAAATATATAAATAATCTAAACTATACACTAAAATCTACCATTATCTAATAATGAATACTTTGTCACTTTTTATTTTAAGAATTCTTTTATATTTACCTAAATAAATTAGTAATTCATCTGAATTCTAATAATGATGGAGAGGTCTTCTGTCACTCCAAGATTATGTAATTGTGAAGGAGAAACTTTCCAGACTTAACAAATCTGGTAGTCACTATGCATTTCAGAAGACTCATATGACATTGCCAAAAGAACTCAAAGAAGCACTTTTTGAAGTCTTCTGTTTGTTTGTTTTTGTTTTGTTTTGTTTTTAAGTCTTAGCCAAAAAGCAGAGGATAAAATACGGTTAGCATCATGGGGTCTAATTTCAGGTCCAGCTTTCTTTCATCTAGTCTGGGCTCCCTTTGGATGGAATCTAAACTGGAATAGTGTGAAAAGTCAGGAAATGTAAGTTGGAGCCTAATTCTGTGATGAATTCAACAGTGCTTCTGATCAAGAACAAGGATATTAAAAGAGAATGGAAAAATTCAGAAAATGGACAACTTATTTAAAATAATGACTGACAGTGGATTTCAGATTTCTGAAACATGGTTTAAAATATGTGAATGATGGGCTTTTTTGGCCAGAGGTGAATAGATGACAAAATAGATTTAGTTATAGAGTTATAAATATAAAATGGAAGTGGGAATACATATATCCACCAAAGCAGGTGCCATGGGAATAACTACAATGTAGAAAGAAGAATAGCAGTAGACATACTTGGAAATCTTCATGGGACTCAAAATCCAAAAAAGAAGTCAGCAATAAAGTCTATAGCCTCATATGTCTATATACTCAAGGAACAAATAACTTGTAAGGTAAGTCATATATCCTAATCAAAGAATCTAAATTGTCTAAATTATCAATAAGACTTGATGGAATAAGACCAATGATTGGAATAGGATTCTAGGAAATTATGCTTTATTTGAAAGGAACAGGATATATACATTATGGACAGGGGGAAACATGGTGGGATACAAAGTATCATTGTGAGGAAGTAAAGGAACTAAAGAATTAAACACCAAACATTTATTAAGTTCTTATTGTGTGATTGACATTGCACTAAATCCTAAAAGTAATCAAAAAAAAAAAAAAAACTAGTCCTTGTTTTCTCAAGAGACTCAGTCTAATGGGGGAAACAATATGCAAATAACTATGTACAAACAAAACATTTACAGCATAAATTGGAAATAATTCTCAGAAGAAAGGCATTGATATTAAGGGAATATTGGAAAGGCTTCTTGCAGGATGATAGGTTTTATGTGAGACTTAAAAGAAGCCAGGGAGACCTGGAAGCAGAGGGGAAGAAAGAAGGAATTCCAGGTCTCGGAACAGCAAGTGGAAATCCCTGAAGTTAGAAATTGGGTGAGGAACCGAGACTAGGCTGGTGTCACTGGACAGCAAAGTATGTGATATATGAAATAACTGAAATGATAGGAGGGTACTAGACTATGAAGATCTTTTTTTTCAATCAAAATTTTTTATTATTATCAAAATATAGGCAAAGATAGTTTTCAACATTCACTCCTGCAAAACCTTGTCTTCCAAATTTTTCCCTCCCTTTCCTCTATTCCCTTCCTTAGACAGCAAGCAATCCAACATATGTTAAACATTTACAATTCTTTTGAAGATCTTTAAATGCCAAACGGAAGATTTTATATTTGATCTGGCAGGTAATAGCCATCCACTTGAGTTTATTGAATGGGGGTGGGGTTATCTGGTCAGACCTGTACAACAGAATAATCTATTTGACAAGGATAGTAAAGAACACTTGGGAGAAGAGAATAATGGAAGGAGAAACAAGTGATAGTTCCAACCAAGTATACACTAAGGGTAGCTAGATTACATGGTGGGATAGAGCATCAGACCTCAAGTCATGAAGTTCTAAATTCAAATCTAATCTCAAACATTTAGTAGCTATGTGACCCTGGGCAAGTCATTTAGGTTCTATTTGCCTTAGTTCCTCATCTGTAAAATAGGGAAACACTGGAGAAGGAAATGGCAAACGATTTCAGAATCTTTGGCAAGAAACCCCATGGAAAAAAGTCCATGGGTTCAAATAGCATCGAATGTATTTGAACAACAGAACAATAACAACAATCTACAAACGAATACCTGGACCAGAAAAAAAGAAGAAAAAATGGAGGAAATAGATGAGAAGTCTAAGAAACAGATCAGAAATTTGGCATGGAATCATATTCTATTTCTGATGAGGGACTTTAGTTGTTTGGACATCTGCTGGAATGTTAACTCTTGCCAAAAGCAGAGCCGCTAATCATCTCTTGATTTACTCATAATTCCACTTTCAAACAGTGGAAAAAACAATGAGGGGAACTGACATTCTAAATCTGATGCTACCAACAAGGAGAAACAAATTGCTGACATGACAAGGATGGAAACCTTTAGGAAAAGTTGCTATTCTATTTAGAGTTGGTGAAAAAGTGGTACATGAAAACTGGACAGAGCCTGGCTTGCAACTTAGATATTTTGAGTAAAGGGACCTGGGACTAATATTTTAATGGGAAAGTCAACCCAGTAAGAAGAGGATTCTTCTAAGAACTAGATTCTGGAGACACAATAAGAAAAAAAAAAGTCCAGTGAAAAAGAAAGGAAGTAATTGTCCAGAGAAAGGAAGTAATTGTCCAGAGTCATATGTGTATATATAGGGAACTCCTTGGCCAATTTAGATTTTTTAAAGATATGAATAGAGGTTAGAAACAAGGATAATGAATGGGGAATTCATATAAAAGCACTAGGAAGTACTGGGAGAATTTTGCCTGAAAAGCTAAAATTCTGAATAAGTTGAGGCTAATGAGATGTTAATAACATCACAAAAGGAATGTGAGAAGGCTACAGCAAATGACCAACAACTCATTCCAAAGAACAGTAGTGAAAGTAAGAGCAGGATTTGTATGTCAGCAAGAGAAGATGGCCAGATCATGGAGCAAGAGCAAGGGATAACAAATGAACATCCAGAATCATCCATGATGCCCATGAAATGTAAGGCAAAAGAAAGGAATGTCTCTAGTATGTTGGGTTGACCCTGATGGTGAACTTCCCTAGGAATATAGACAAGAGTCATAAGGAAAGGATAGGCATAAATAGGTAGTGCTTTGTGTCTTTGGAGGGAACTTCCAAATTGATGAGATCTCTGTTCCGTTTGAATATTTGAGAACATTTCATCTTATCAAACAGCTCATCAGTTCAATCTCTGAAGCTCTTTTGCTAACCTCATTCTGTCATCCAACTCATTAGTCATTTCTTCCATCTTTTTGTCATTCACAAAGTGATGAACCTATCTTCCATCAAGTAATTAATGGAAATTTCTAACAGAACTGGGTCAGGCACAAAAACCTCAGACACACCAGGATAGTCATTCAGACTGACAATGACTCTTTTCTCAACCCTTTTTGGAACTGCCATCAACTCAGGACCCAACTAAATTCTCTAATGTCAGGCCCACATTTCTTCATCATGTTCTTGGGGATACACAAAAAAGTTTATATAAATTGCTTTGCTAAACAAACAGAAGGGGGGATTTATATGGTGTCTATACCAACCTCAAAGTACTGACATATATATATATATATATATATATATCAACATTAAAAAAAGAAATGGAGCTAATTGTATTTGACTTTTTTCTTAATGAAACTAGAAATTAATCATAGTGAAATTGTTTCTTTTTCTGAGTATTCACAAACTACCTTTTAATAATCCATTCTATGTTTTTCCAGGCATCAATATCAAGTTCATTGGACTATATTTTGTATAATCTACAACTTTATCCATTTTTAAAATAAGTATAGCATTTGCCCATTCCCATTACCCTTGCTACCTGCCATCCTCCATGATTTCTTAAAGTTCACTGATGGTGGCCATTTAACAAGTTTACTCATAAGTTTTTTGAATCCTATGGAGTAGAAGACAATCATATTTGCTAAAT
This sequence comes from Myrmecobius fasciatus, assembly GCA_023553655.1. Classification (NCBI taxonomy): domain Eukaryota; kingdom Metazoa; phylum Chordata; class Mammalia; order Dasyuromorphia; family Myrmecobiidae; genus Myrmecobius; species Myrmecobius fasciatus. The sequence goes on from JAJPUD010002324.1 coordinate 189,197, forward strand.
TAAATTTATTAGAAGGAATATAGATAGATAGATAGTTATAGATAGATAAATGCATATATATATACATGTATATATATATATACAACATATGGATATTGTATATGTATGTATGTATACCAAAGAGTATCCCAACATTTTAGTTCCATCTTCATTTTTTTAATTAAAGCTTTTTATTTTCAAAATAATATACATGGATGATTTTTAACATTCATCCTTATAAAATCTTATTTTCTAAATTTTTCCCTTCCTTCCCCCCAACTCCCTCCCCTAGATGGCAAGTAATCCAATTTATGTTAAACATTGCACTTCTTCTATACATAGTTCTACACATATCATGATGCACAAGAAAAATCAGATCAAAAAGGGGAAAAAAATGAGAAATAAAACAAAATGCGAGCAAACAACAACAAAGAGTAAAAATGCTATGTTGTGATTCATACTCAGTTCCCATAGTCCTCTCTTTGGGTGCAGATGGCTCTCTTCATCACAAGATCATTGGAACTGGCCTCAATCATCTGCCATATCCATCAGAATTGATCATCATATAGTCTTGTTGTTGTCATGAACAAAGATGTCCTAGTTCAGATCATTTCATTTAGCATCAGTTCATGTAAGTCTCTCCAGGCCTTTATGAACTCATCCTGCTGATCATTTCTTATAAGCAGTTCTGTCTTTAAAGATTAAAACCACAACAACCCTTTTGGAACACTCTGTATATCTCATAGTAATTCAATGAAAATTACACTAAATGTAATCATGTGACATAAATTTCAATCTGGGTCTACAATTTACCTTGCAACAATGATCAAGCCACTTGAACCCCCTGAACCCAAATTTCCTCATATGTTAAATGAAATGGGAAATACTGATACAAGAAAGTCAAAGACAGAAACATCCTATTTGTACCAAGATAGCAATAGCACTTCCATAGCAACAAATAACTAAAAACTAAATGGTTAATCATTCAATAAAGAAATGCTAACTATATTGTGGTACACAAATGCGGTGAATTATCATGGGACCATAAGGAACAAAAGATATCAAGAAATCAAAATAGTACTGGAAGATTTCTATGAATTGATGCAGAATGAAGTAAGCAGAACTGGAGGAAAAAAATAATATTCACAAATGCAAGCAAAAACACAGAGATAATCTAGCCTCAGTGAGGGTAGACAGTCCAAAAGAGAGATGAAAACCTGGGACTAGGAGGAGAAGGATACTCACAAGGGGAAAATTTCATAGAGGAGAAACTGAAAGAGAAATAAGCATGGCTGCACTAAGTACAGTCCCAAAAGGAGGTTGGGGGAGAGGGAACATGTAGGGAGAAATCTTCAATTGGAGATTCAATTGGATGGGGCAGAGTTCTCATCACCAGGGGGACAAGATCCCTGGAGCAGAAGTGGAGAAGTCTGAAGAGCCTAGAGCAGAGACAGGAGGTAAACAAATAGGATGCAAGTAGGTCTGCTTTCTACCTGCCATTCATTATTTTCTCACTGATCCCAAATAGTGGTCTGAACCTTTCCTTTTTGTCTCAGAATAGCTTTAAAACTTCTCTTGTTTTTGTTCTTAATATATTTTGTAAACTTTTGCTCAAATTGACAGCCTTCTTTTATATTTATGGCACTCTTTTCTAGTACTCTTCAGTTATGTGACTTGGCTTTCATCTTACATACTTATTCTTTTTAAAACCAGAATTCATTGTGGCCATATTGTTCTTCCTTCTCTCTTTTCTTTTTCATTAGTTTCATTGGAAATTACATCTGTAAGACTAAGAGTCAATTGAATTGATCTATCATCTCACCCCACTTAGTAACTACCTTGAATCAGGTGAGAACACCTCTATTGAAAAAATGAATCAATCAAAGCCATTTAACTACAGGCAAGAAGTCCTTACTCAATTTGGAAGAAGTGAAAGTCATTGAATGAAATGAAATGACATTACACGGGAAATGAATTGAGAATGCTTTTTGAGAACTGGGTATGCTCTGTGGAGGATGCATAAAATATGAAGCCAGTTTAGAACCTAGAATTTGAGTGGCTTGCCAGCTTAAAGGAAAGCAGTTGTAGCCAAGTATCTGAGAGAAAATTACTTGGAAGGAAGTGTGAGGGGGAACCTTTCTTTTCTCTTCCTCCCTTTTATCAGAGCATGGATGATCTTGTGACTTTCAAAAACTCAGGAGATTTTAGGTTTTGCATGGGCAACCTAGCAATATCCCTGGAACAGTGCTAAAGTCTGTGTCTGGAACCAAAAATACTCTAGATTCTCTAAGGAAAAGCAGCTTAACAACTCTAAAGGGAGCCCAGCACAAAATTATTATTTCTGAGAGAAATTTCATGATGGTCCTATGAAGGAAAAAAGAAAGAACTTTCAGGAGCTGTCATATGTATTCAAAGTTTCTTAACCTCTTCACTTTCAACCTCCTTATATTGAACTCTGTGCATACTTGAGTATGAGTTTGCCTATTTTGGGTGGGAGGATGGGCTAGAGGACTATTTTATATCAACTATTCTTACTATACCTCCTTAATAAATACTTTTTCCTAAGGTAAGTGTGATTCACCAATTTATATCAATTAATGAGAAAGGAGGGAATTCATCAGTGGGGACTCATAAGCTTTATACTAATTCTGAAGGGCACCCCTAAAACTCTGAGGGCAGAAACAGCCAACTACCTTCTGGTGATCCAATATGCTAATATAAATAGGGATTGGGAAAATGAACCATAGAATCTGTGTGTGCATACATACATGCAAATATGTGTGTGCACATACTTACACACACACACACACACACACACACACACACACAACTTGAGTTCTTCAGTTTCCCATCCCTCTGAAGCAGTTTTCATTTGTTTCTAATCTAATGCTCTCCTATCTCCATGCTATATAGCTAATGACCTCATCATTATGGCTATTGCCTTTTTTCCTTGCCCTTATCACTTTTCTATTAATTGTATTGTTTGATATCTATTCTTTCTGATTCTATTTAAGTCTTGCCATTTGCAGAAGGCTTCTCCAAAGTTTTAATCACCATCATTCTGTCCTTTTATAAAACAATGTAATATAGTGTGTACTTTTCTCTTTGACTTGCTTTTTATTAGAGAAAAGGCGGTCTCAAGTTTAGTTAAGTTCTGTTATGTCATTTGATACATACATGTATAGAGTCTCCAATCCAATCCTTTCATTTTACCAATGAAGAAAATGAGACTGCCAAAGTCTAAATTACTCATGGCCATTCAGATAGTAGGCAGCAGGAACAGGATTTGAACCCAGCTTGTGCATTCTTTCCATCATAGAGTGATGACTTCCATAAGGAGGCTTGACATGAATTGAGCTCTTGACTGTTATTATAGTGGATCAATAATATCTATCAATAACTAATCAATAAGCATTTATTAAGCACGTACTACGTGCCATGGACTGTGTGAAGCTAATGTGTGGGACTCAATTATTGTCCCATATTATAAAATGACCTTGGCATAGAATTTCCACTCAAATAAGGTAAGGGTGTGCTGGGCCATTGGGTTTTGTATTGTTGAGGATTTTTAAAATTCTGTTTCTGTTTTTGTTTGGGGGAATTTGTCATTATTGTTATTATTGTTGTTGTTTTCAGAATCAGCATCAATAATTCTCACTGCCCACTCACCAATGCATATGGATCTGCCTATGTAAATGAAAGCCCAGATGACCACAGTTTACAGTAACACTTTACATTTAGTGTCTCAGAGGCATTTCATTTCAGCCCAATAAAAGTTATGAGATGCTGATTAAATGTCTACTGAAGGCTAAAAGAGCACTCACTGCAGTTTATAGGGATGTAAATGATGAATTCTGTTGCCACCTAATTACATTTCTCCAAATACGGTTTCCCTACAGAAAACCAAAACCCACAGGGAAGCTAGCACTCCTTTATTTTTAAGAGTAATGTTTTCAGCCCTCAAAAAGTTTGAGGGAGAGATAGCAAGGATTATGAAATTCTACTGGTTTTTCCATAGCAACCCTTATGAAAGGCAACCTCCATGAATGTTCTGCATCATTATGCCTCATAATGACACAGATGGTAAGTGTGAGTTCTCAAAGATTAAGCCAGTTAAGCACAAACCCTGGAAAGCCTAACCAAACTTGATAGTCTAGGAATATGACCCTGGTGATGGCTCTGTCACCTGAGGACTTGACTAAGTTCAGAGAACATGATCACTAGAACACTGGATAACAGATGGTGACTTTTGAGGGGGGTAGGGGGAATATTTCAGGAAGACTTTCAGATAAGACATGGAGGGATGACAATTTGCATTGATGTGTATTCATGCCAATGAAATCCCAGATTTTTTGAAATATTAAAGAAATATGAAATTCAAGTTTTTCCCATGAGGTAACATTATTTCAATCTTAAGGCATAAATTATCTTAAAATAGGTAAATATAAATAATATAAATATTACATTCATATTTATTTATGTATTTATATATATTTATAAATATAAATAATAGTTAAAATAAAAATAATTCTGCCTTCTAGAGTTCTAGATTGTTCCAAGATCAGAAAGAAAGGTTATGTTTTGCAAGCAAGAACCCTATTTTCTGTTACATTCCAATTATAGTGGCAGTACTATATTAAATATTAATCTAGATACCAACCCTCTACTTAAGTTTCATTGAAATGGGTTAGGATCCAGAGGCCTTTCCTGAGCAACAGGGCACTAATTCTGTGCATAAAGAAATGTCAGCAGGGCATTTGTTAGATGCTCATCTAGTGAATAAGGCAGAGTTCAGTAGTAACACAATACACCTCATTTTCTACCAGAAGCATTTCCCGATCCCCTTAATGTGAGCCCTGGTTTGTACATCATTTTTTCACATTGCCTCCTCCATTAAACTATGAGCACTTTGAGAGCAGACTGTCTCTACCTTACTTTGTGTGCCATGCATAACCTGATAATTAGTAGGTGCTATCATTCAGGGCTTTTTACCAGGCTCTCTTCTCTTCCCTCTGGATGCTTTCTCACTCAATGATCTCATTTTCCATAGGTTCATTTATTTTCTCTAAGCTGATGATTCTCAAACCTACTTTTTTAGCCCTAACATATCTCTCTACCGACCTTAACTCATAACTCTTAATTGGTATTAGACAATTTGAACTATATATCCTGTAAATATCTTAAACTTATATACAAAACTAAGCTAATTATTTCCCTCAAAAATTCTTTCCCTTTCAAGCATCCCTATTGCTTTTGAGGATATCAATATCATCCCAGTTCCCCAGGCTTGAAATCTAGGGATTATCCTCAATTTCTCATCTCTCACCCCCTATATCCAATTTGTTGCAAAGACCTGTTGATTTTTACTTTGACATAATATCTTGAATTTTCCCCCTTCTTTCCTCTGAAATTATCACCCCTGGCACCCTTGCCTAGAGTATTGCAATAGCTGGTTCATGGGTCTGCCTACTCCAAATGTTTTCCCACTCTAGTACAGTTGCCAAATTGATTTTCATAAAGTGAAGGACCATCTCCTTTCTCCTCCTACTCAATAAAATTAATTGGCCCCCCTATCCAGGATCAAATATAAAATCCTCTATTTAGCATTCCAAGTTCTACACAATTTATTTCCACCTCCATCATTCTAGTCCTCTTATACTTAACATTGATCATTCAATCCATTACACACAAGTTCTAAATTTCTTCTTTTCATTGATTAATATAGATTTCAAGCTTAAAGGGTGCTTAGAAAACAACTATCCTGATATCTTCATTTTACAAGCAAAGAAACTGAAGCCCAAGACAAGTTGGAATTGGATCCAAGATCACAGAAGGAAATGGTAGCAGAGTCAAAATTTGCACTCTTGCCTCTAGATGCCAGATACCAGCACTCCTAAATTACACTACACTTCTTGTCCACAAATATCTTATTAATTTTCAGCATCATTTTGATGAAGGTGCTATGGTACAATAGAAAAAGCATTGGATTAGGAGCCAAGAGACTGTATTAATTGTGTGACTAAGTCACAAAGAGCCTAATTTTTTTTCACACCTATGAAATATGAATATTTACATGATCTACCCCACACAAGGCTATTGGGAAGATCAATCATAATAATAATCATAACTTGTAGGTACTTTACATCCATTATATCATTTAACCCTTCTAACAACTCTATTAGATAGTTATTATTATCATTCCCATTTTATAAATGAGGAAAATTGAGACAAAGAAGTTGTGATTTTCCAGTGTTACACTGGTTGGAAATATTAGAGACAATATCTCAATCAGAGTCCAACATTTTCCACTATGCCCTCTAAGAGCTAACTCTAAGAAAGTAACGTATACAAAGTGCTTTATAACCAAAAATTCTATATCAGCCTGAAAATAATCATAATAATGATAAAATCTTTGACAGTTGAGGGCAGCACTACTGAATAAGAATAGATTCAACATTGTGAGTCACATATTTCCTATATTTTTTTAAAAAATTGATCCCTACCCAAGCCTTACTCTTCTATATGTTTTCAGCCTACCCAAATATATTTCAAACCCTAAGATTTATGTTCATTTGTCATATTGACTTAAGTCACATTGGTTAAAAATAGTAATCCAACATTTTGTCCGTATATTTACTGAAGACAATAGTCACAACTTGATAGTATCAGAGGAAAGTTTTAAATTATTCTTTACTATACAACAAAAGCTCACTATTTCAGACTAATTAGACAACAGCTAGTCTAAAAATTTGAGGTTTTGACCAAAAATAAATACAATATTAGGTTGTAGATTTCCTGGATATATTTATTTTTAAATACATAAAGTAATAGTGCTAATCACTAACCAAGCATTGCTAGAAGTCTAGCCAGAACTGTTTTAATCAATAGACAAAAACCAGAGGCTTAAACAGTTCAATCACTTTTGTTTACAATGAAAGCAAATTAAGCAGTTGTTCACACACATAGGCACAAAAACTCCCTGAAATAATGACCAAGAGTCCTTGTATGATGGGGTCCCCCAGGTAAAAAGAGTGAAATGATCCAGAGGAGAGTGTCAGGCCTTCTCTCAATAGAACTCAAAATAATTGTGCTGTTGTTTGACAGGCAGTAAAATTCACGGTGGACTATTAAATCAATGACAATATAATGGGGAACACAGCAGATTAAAAAAAAAACTGCTAGTAAGTTCAAATTGGCAATGATATCCCTGAAGCTCCTAATGGATTTGATTTGTGGTAAGGAAGCTTGATGGTGTGAAAAACATAGAGGAAAAAATGCAAGGGAAAGATTGGATGAGGGAAAGAAAAGATGTTAAGAAGAATAAAAAAGACAGGAGAAAGTCTAAGGAGAAACAGCACCAAAAAATAATCCCACCATCTTTATATTGTTGTCTTACACACACAAACACATATACACACATACTGTTTCTGTACTGTCTTCATTCTTTAAATCAGCTGGAGTTGTCTTCCTTGTCTGCTAAATCAGTTCAAAGGGTTGTTATTTCAGAGCTATCCCCTGGGATACCAGAATGTACTATCTAAGAAATGTTTACTGTTTTCAGATACTCGATTTGAGGTATAATCATAAAATAATGATAATTACTGCCATCTGTTGGTATTTTTCCATAGAGGAAACCCATTGGGCCAGGAATAGGAAAAACTGAATGTTACCTTATGTGTTCAACACACTTATGTGTTAACTTCCTAAGAATAATAGCTACTTCGTTCTTTGTACTAGCATACTCAGGGTTTAGCGCAGTGAATGGGCACTTAGTAAATGCTTTTGATTGATTAATTGATTCTTATGGGCAAACACTTCTCTGAACCTCAATTTTCTCATTTTCTCATCTGTAAGATGGTAATAATGCAATATTTAACTCAGAATTATTGTGAAGTTCAAATAAAATGTGTGTCATGCTTTGCCAATTTTGTGTTATTTTGTGTTTGTATTATTTATTATTATTTGTGATATCTTTAGCTTGGGTACTTGGCTCATTGATGCTGAACATAACCTTTCTTCATCCTGCACTTCATCATCCTGTACAACTCTTGTCTATGTTTTCTTTCTAAAGACCTAGTGGCCTTTATTTTGCACATGGTTTAGTTCCCACAATTGTATACCATTAATCATTGGCCAGGATCTATGCTTTGAGAGGGCCTACAGGTGAATTAATGTAAAAATTGTGTGATTTTTGGTGCCCTGTACCCCATTTTCAGTCATCGTCTTACTTTACTTTGCCACAGAAAAAGGGTCACATGTAACCAAGACATGTTCTGTATTTTTGTTTATTTTATTAGTTGCTATCACCAAATTTTTTTCTTAAAGTTTCTCATCGAAAGATGGAGGGTGATAGAAGAGAGGGCACATTGGGGAAGGGACTGGACAAAAGCAATACGCTTTTGAGGAAAGACAGAGTGAAAGGAAAGAGAGAAAATAAGCAGGGGGAATATACAGTTAGCAATAGTAATTATGAAAAGAATTTTGAAAAGTTTCTCTGATGAAGGCCTCATTTCTCAAATGTATAGGAAATAAGTCGTTTATTTTTAAGTGCCATTTCCCAATTGATAATGATTAAAAGATATGATCTATTCCCAAAATCATGTCCATCCTTTGACCTAACAATAGGCATGAATCCCAAAAGATATTTTTAAAAGAAAAAAAAATCTCTCTATAAAAATATTTTAGCAGCTTTTTTCTCAGGGAAAAGAATTGGAAATTGAGGGGATGCTCATCAATTGGGCAATGACTGAATAAATTGTGATATGTGATTATGAAGTAATATTATTGTCTGTAAGAAATGATGAACAGGATACTATCAGAAAAATCTGGAAAGTCCTCCATGAGCTCAAGGAAAGTAAAATGAAATAGATACATACCAATTGTAGAGTTGTGGGATGATCAGCAGTGAATGACTTTGCTATTCTCAGCAATACCATGATCCAAGACTATTCTGAAGGACTTATGATCAAAAATGTCATCCATATCCAGAGAAAGAACTGATTGCATCTTAATACAGACTGAAGCATATTTTTTTTCTTGGGATTTTTTGGGGTGAGGGGGCTAGATCTATGTTTTTTTTCTGCAATATGACTTTTATGGAAAGGTTTTGCATAACTTCACATGGGCCTTCTCAATGGAGGTGTGTATGGAAGGAAGGGAACAATCTGGAACTCAAAATTTTAAAAACAAATGTAAAACAGAAATCATGATAATCTCAATAGTTGCAGAAAAAAAAACTTTTGATAAAATACAGTACCCATTCCTATTAAAAAACACTAGCTAACATAGGAATAAATGGAGTTTTCCTTAAAATAAGCAGCATCTATCTAAAACCAATAGCAAACATTATTTGTAATGGGGAGAAGCTAGAAGCATTCCCAATTAAGATCGGGGTGAAACAAAGATGCCCCTTATTACCACTATTCTTCAATGTTGCATTAAAAATGTTGGCTTTAAAAATAAAAAAAGAAAAAGAAGGAGCAGCTAGATGGCACAGTGGATAGAATACTGGCCCTGGAGTTAGGAGGACATGAGTTCAAATCCAGCCTCGGTTACTTAATACTTAATAACTGTGTGACCCTGGCTAAGTCACTTAACCCCAACTGCCTCTCAAGAAAAAAAAAAGAAATTATAGGAATTAGAATAGGCAACAAGGAGATAAAACTATCATTCTTTGAAGATAATATGATGGTATACTTAGAGAATCAAACAAAAATCTACTTGAAACAATTAACAACTTAGCAAGTTGCAGGGTATAAAATAAAATAAACTCACATAAATTATTAGTGTTTCTATATGTCACTAACAAAACCCAGCAACAAGATATAGAAAGAGAAATTCCATTTAAAATAATGTGGAAAAAAATATTTGGGTGTCAACCTGCCAAGACAAATCCAGGAACTATATGAACACAATTACAAAACACTTTTCACACAAATAAAGTCAGATCTAAACAATTGGAAAAATATCAATTGTTCATGGGTAAGCTGAGCTAATATAATAAAAATGACAATTCTACCTTAATTGATCTACTTGTTCAATGCCATATCAAACTACCAAAAAATTATTTATAGAGCTAGAAAAAATAATAACCAAATTTATCTGGAAGAACAAAAACTCAAGAACATCAAAGGAATTAGTGGGGGAAAATACACAGGATGGTGGCCTAGCCGTACCACACCTAAAACACTATTATAAAGCAGCAGTCATCAAAAACATATGGTACTAGCTAAAAATAGAGTAGTGCACATAACACAATAATCAATGACAATAGTAATCTAGTATTTGATAAACACCAAAATTCCAGTTTCTGGCTTGAGAACTCACTCTTGCAAAAAAATTACTGGGAAAACTGGAAAATAATGTCAGAAACTTAGCATAGAACTACATTTCATACCCCAAACTAAAATAATGTCAAAATTAGTACATGATTTAGATGTAAAAGTTGATATTATAAGCAAATTAGGACAGCAAGCGATAGTTTGCCTATCTGATCTTTATAGAAGGGAGGAATTTCTTGCCAAAGAAGAGCTAGAGAACATTATGAAATGCAAAATGGGCAACTTTGATTACATTAAATTTAAAAAGTTTTTTCACAAACAAAACTAACACAGTCAAGATAAGAAGAGAAGCACAAAGCTGGGAAAAACTTATTTTGATAAAGGCCTCATTTGTAAAATATGTAAAGAACTATTTCAAATTTATAAGAATACAAGTCATTCCCCAATTCATAAATGGTCAAAGGATATGAACAGAAGAAGGATTTTCAGATGAAGAAATTAAAGCCCTCTATATTCATATGAAAAAACACTCTAAATCACTATTGATTAGAGAAGCACAAATTTAAAAAAAAAAAACTCTGAAGGACCACCTCATACCTCTCAGATTGGCTAAAATGTCAGGAAAATAATGATAAATGTTGGAGGGGATGTGGGAAAATTGAGACACTAATGCATTGTTGGTGGAGTTGTGAAATGGTCCAACCATTCTGGAGAGGAATTTGGAACTGTGCCCAAAAGGCAATCAACTGTCCATGCTCTTTGATCCAGCATTGTCCCTACTGGAATTGTATCCCAAAGAAATCAGAGGGAAAAGGATCCACATATGCAAAATGTTTGTAGCAGCTTTTCTTGTGGTGTCAAAGAATTAGAAAGGAGTAGATGCCCATCAGTTGAGGGATATCTGAATATGTTGTGGTATGTGAAAGTAATAGAATAATATTCTTCTATTAAATAATGATAAACAAGCTGATTTTAGAAAGGTTGATAAAGATTTACACAAAATGATGCTATGCAAAACAAGCAGAACCAGGAATACAATGTACACATAACAATTAAGATTGTGTGATGATTATCTATTATAGACTTGGTTCTTCTCAGTGATTCAGTGATACAAGGCAATCCGAATAAACTTTGGATGGAAAGTGCCATCTGCATCCAGCGGGAACTATGGAGACTAAATGTAAATTAATATATGTTATGTTTGCTTTTTTTCCCCTTTTTCTTCTGTTTTCTTTTTCTCTTGTGTTTTTTCCCTTTTGTTCTGATTTTTCTCTCGCAAGACAATTCATAAGGAAATGTTTTAAATAGAATGTACACGTATAACCAAAAAAATCATTTTATGCATAACTGGGGAAATTTTAAATTAATTGATTAAATTTTTTTAAAAAATTATAAAAAATTTGTTTGACAGGTAATTGGGGAAAATAAAAATATTTTTTCCTCACTCAGGAAAATAAAAAAAAATTTTTTAATTTTAAAAAATTAATATAAAAATGTATGTGCAAAGATAGTTTTCAACATTCACCCTTGCAAAATCTTGTATTCCAATTTTTTTTCTCTCTCCCTTCCCCCAACCCCCTCTCTTAGATGGCAAAAAATTAATATATGTTAAACATGTTTGCATATATTTTGAAAATAAAAAACTATCATTTAAAGAAAATTTCTCACTCAGTGGTCAACGTTCTAGTGATAAGAATTGACACAGCTGGGGAATCAGATAACAGCTTCATAATATGAGGTACTCCTTCTGAAAATTAGTCCCATTGCTTTCTAGTCAATTCCCCTCTTTTTGTACTATAGAAAAGTAACCTAAAGTAAAGGGAAGAAACATTTATGTAGCAACTACTTTGTGCAAGGAACTGGGACTTTAATCTCATTTGATGGTTACAATAATCCCTGAGAGATAGAGTGATGTTATCTTGCCCATTTTGCAACTGAGGTAACTGAGACAGATATAGGGTAAATGGCTTGTTCACAGTCTCACAGGTAGTAAGCATCTGAGACCAGAGTGGAACTCATATCTTCCAAGCTTCAAGCCTAGTACTTTATCCTCTCTATCATCTATCTCCTTGGGGCAAAAGGTAGAAACAAAGTTCTCCTGCTATATCTTTATTTCAGAAGTTTCAGAATATCAATGACATGGTTTAAGAAACTAACAATAATGAAAAGCATTCATAACAAATAAGAGGTTAGAGTTTAGTTTCATACAAGTCTATTTAGATTTTGAAGTTCTCAATATCGGATAAGTTCAACAAGTTCAACCACCATTTAGGTATCTGCTATCTGCAACATATTCTAGGCAGTCATATGGTACAACAGAAAGAGTTCTTTGTGGCCTCATTTCTAAAATATGTAGAGAATTGTCTCATATATATAAGAATTCAAGCCACTCTTCAATAGATAAGTGGTCAAGGGATATGAACAGACAATTTTCAGATGATGAAATTAAAACCATCTCTAGTCATATGAAAAGTTGCTCCAAATCACTATTGATCAGAGAAATGCAAATTAAGACAACTCTGAGATACCACTACACACTTGTCAGATTGGCTAAAATGACAGGAAAAGATAACGATGAATGTTGGAGGGGATGTGGGAGGGCTGGGACACTAATACATTGTTGGTGGGACTGTGAACGGATCCAACCATTCTGGAGAGCAATTTGGAGCTATGCTCAAAAAGTTGTCAAACTGTGCATACCCTTTGACCCAGCAGTGTTTCTACTGGGCCTATATCCCAAAGAGATCTTAGAGGAGGGAAAGGGACCACATGTGCAAGAATGTTTGTGGCAGCCCTTTTTGTAGTGGCTAGAAACTGGAAACTGAAGGGATGCCCATCAATTGGAGAGTGGCTGAATAAATTATGGTATATGAATGTTATGGAATATTATTGTTCTGTAAGAAACGACCAGCAGGACGATTTCAGAGAGGCCTGGAGAGACTTGCATGAACTGATGCTGAGTGAAATGAGCAGAACCAGGAGATCATCATGCACAGCAACAACAGTATTACATGATGATCAATTCTGATGGACATGGCTCTCTGCAATAAAGAATTGTCTCAAACCAGTTCCAGTTGTTCACTGAAGAAAACCATATACACCCAGAAAGAGGGACATGAAATATGGACCAAAACGTAACATTTTCATGATCTCTATTGACATTTGCTTGCATTGTGTTGCCTTTCTCTGATTCTTTTTTTCTTGTAGATAGGATTTTTCTTGCATAACTTCTCAAGCATCTCAACATTATTAACAAGTAGTGAACTTCCTGCCATCTGGGGGAGGGGAGGGGACTGGGGGTAAAATTTGTATTGGAAAGCTTTGTAAAGATCAAGGTTGGGGAACTACCCATACATATGTTATACAAATAAAAAGCTTAAAATAAAAAAAAAAGAAAGTTCTTTGTCCTGGAGTCAAGAAGATCTGAATTTAAATCTATCCTTTGACTCTAACTATTTGTATGATTCTGTACAAGTTCCTGGACCTGTGTCAACTTTGGTTTCCTAAACTCTACAGCAGACATGATAATAACAATATATCACAGGGTTGTTGTAAGAATCAAATGATAAATAATTTGCTTAGCACAGTGCCTGGCATATATATAATAGATGCTCAATAAATGCTTATTTCTTAAGCAATGGAAATATAAAGACAATTTCTGCCTTCAAAAATCTTAGAGATTCCTGAGTTAGTAAAACTTCCCCAATCTGGGAAAGCCAGTCTGACTCTGTAAAAAATCTAAAATGTGTAATACTTTTAAAAAATTGCAGTTATATTGCTTTCCAAGTGTAACACATATTGTAAAAGAAAGTGTAATTTGACTGAGGAACCAACTTATGTATGATAAATACAAATGTCTTTTTATTTATTAAAATTCATTCCTGAACTCTTTAAATATGTTGAAATAAGTTTTAATATCTTATTAGGTAAGATATTATTATTTTATATTATTAAACAAGATTAACTTTTATTTAATATCTTATTAAATGAGATTTGATAATGTAGCAAAATCATGCTACATTAAGAAAAATTCAATGTTCAAAGAAAGAGAAGTTATTGCTCTCTTGGATTCTTCCCTGAGAAGACCCCATCTGGAGTACTGTGTTCATCTGTATGTCCAGAGGGGGTGAGATTGGTGAGAGGATTGGGAACCATTGCATAAGAGCAGCTACTGAGGGAAATCAGCAGACCCTGAAGAAGAGAAGGCCATAATCATTGTTTTCAAGTATTGAAAGGCTGTCATTTCAAGTATAAAAAGAGGATTTGACTTTTCCTGCTTGGAATTTTAGGAAAGAATTACAAGTAATGGATAAAAATTTAAGGAAGTCAATTTTAGGATTGCCTCCACAGGTGATAATTGTTCATTCTCACTTGAGGTTTTCAAATACAAAATAAAGGCCTTCTTCCTGGGGATGTTCAAGAGGTAATTGTATACATGTTGTCACCTCATGATAGACTATAAGTTCCTTCAAGCAAGAATGGTTTGGGTTTTTTTGTTCTTGTTTCTTCAGGGCTAGCAGAGTGTCTGACACATAATTTGGCTTAATAAATGCTTGTTACTTTCTTGATTATTTACAATAAGCAGCTATATGCCTGATACTCTCTCAGAGCTCACAAGTCCCCAGATAGGACATAGGATCAGTTGGAATCTAATAACTAAAAATGAATAGTTTGTATTTATTTAGTGCCATCCTCATGACTGTTTTCCTAGGAGTGAGCAAAGTAGGACCTGTACATGCTTGTTAGGACCTTTCCTTAGATGAAGACACAAATTCTGATCTCAGGATCTTGGCTCTTCCTGGAATATAAAATGGAGAACTCATGAGAGTCAGGATTTTCACTAGAGCTAACTAATCTGAGCAGAGAGAGTGCTGGCAGCAGGAAGAGGCAAGGTACAGCCCTGTTGCCTCATTGCTTCCAAGTCACTCTCCAACTTGCCTTATTCATCCTCCAACATCTTTCTTTCTTTCTTTCTTTCTTTTTGAGGCAATTGAGGTTAAGTGACTTGCCCAGGGTCACACAGCTAGGAAATGTTAAGTGTCTGAAGCCAAATTTGAACTCAGGTCCTCCTGACTTCAGGGCTGGTGCTCTATCCATTGTGCTACCTAGCTGCCCCCCAACATCTTTCTGATGTGAATCAATCTTCTTCCATCCACTTCCTCTCTTACTTCAGCAACTAAGTCAGAGGCAGACAGATTGAGAGTGATGGTTATTTTTCTCTGTATGTAAACTCCATGAGCAAAGAGAACCTTACTTAAATTTCATACATCCTCAAGCACCTAGAAACTTTCCATCTGCATATATTTTACCCTTTCTTCTCAGGCCCCTACTCTACAATCCAGTAACAGGCTTCCTTGTGAAACTTCAACTACAAATTGACACTAGACACTCTATTTCCCAATGCAAGGTATTTTCATTCACCATCCCACCCCTTATTTCCACTTCCTAACTTCCCTGGCTTCCTTGAAGTTTCAATTAAAATCCCACTTTCTGCAAGAAGCCATTTCTGATCTCTCTTAATGTCTCTAGCTCTTTCTCTCTGTTTCCAAGTTATTTCCAAGTTATGCCATCTATATCGTGTTTATACATAATTGTTTGCACATTTTCTCCCCCCATCAGATTATGAGCTCCTTGAGAGAAGGCAATTTTTTACCATTCTTTGGGGTGTCTGGCACAAGGCAAGTACTTAATAAATGTTTGTTGACTGAATGACACAGGCAACAAACTAATATAATATGCATAATAATATACATAAATCTTTAGTAAGCTTCAAAATGATAAATAAATTCATTTTGTTGATAAAAAAGTATTTATGGAATACTGATTACTTTTGAATTATGATTTCTCCATTTAGATGCTTATGCAAATGGTTAGCTTTAAAAACAATGCACAGTGCAAGTCCTGGCATATAATAGGCTCTTAATGTTATTATTCATCCTTCATTTTTGAAGAGGACAATGACATCACAGAATTGAGCAAAGTCATCAGTCCTCCCAACTCTCCTTCTCCCTCTCCATCTTACTCTTTCTCCTTCCCTCTTTCCTTCTCACTCCCTTCTTCATTTTCTCTGGCTCTCTATCACTGTCTCTCTCCTCTTCTCTTCCTTTTCCTCCTCCTCCTCCTCCTCCTCCTCTTCCTCCTCCTCTCTTCTTCCTCCTCCTCCTGCTCCTCCTCTGTCTCTTTACTATCTGACCAAGCTCCAAGCACTCCACTGTGCCTACTTCAGTCATCTTCAATAGTTCCAAAAAGCTGTAGCAAGAGCAGTGGCCACAGCCTGGTAAAACTGTCTCAGTAGACAAGCTAAACTAGATTAAGGGCAACCAACAGACCTCAAACCCATGTGAGTTAGGGGGATGTCTATGTGAAGTTTGTGAAGATTTCCTCCAGCAGAATGGTCAGATAAGGCACTTAAATATTACTTGACTTACTGAAAGTTTTCACCAGAAAGGTAGAACTTAGTTGTTTGTATTTTTGTGAGTGATTTATGCATCTTCTGCATGACATAATAAAGTTTATCTCATATATGATGAAAAAAAGTTCTTTAGTTTTTTTCAACTATGCTTTAAAATGTCAAAGAGGAAAAGAGAACAGCATGACCCTGTCAAAACCAAAAGTCTTCAGCACAAAGACAGTTTATAATGTTTTTTAGCTTTCCAGACTAAGGTTGAGAAGATCACATTGTTGGAGAATGAGTAATTTAGTTAACAAGGGAACTTTCCCCTGAGGAGAAAGAAAAAATATGTATCTTAACCAAAGATACATACTCCAAATAAAATCATGTAAATCTATATTTTTCTTCATTTTTTTCTGTTTCAGAGCTAGAAAAGGAAAAGTTAAATAGTAGTGAGAATAAGGATATTTTATTTAAGAATTCTTCTAGGATTACTGAGACAATTGTCTCTCAGAAAAATGAGTGTTGCCAGTGGTTAGAATGAAAAGGAGCCTGGACAATCAAGGATTCATGATCAAAGTAGCATTACAAAGAGAAATTACAGGTAGGTTTTTTATAGGTTCTGGATAGGTCAAAAACCGGGTGTTTTGATCCTGAAATTCTATCAGCAAGGAAAAATGAATACTTTGATGAAATTTAAAGTTGAAATTTAGGAGGAAAAAGTATGTAGATTGATTCTGTGGCAGTATCTATTTTGCTCTAAATTGTCTGCCTGCATTTGTAAGAACAAATTAGACATGATTTAGTAATTTTTGACTCTTTTAATAGCTATTTTCAAAGAAACAAAATAAAATGATTGAATTGTGATCTGGCAGATAAATGATGCAGTGAATAGAGTAATTGGTCTGGAATTGAGTTCAAATTCACCTCAGTCCATTGGTTAGCTTTGTGATCCTAAGCATATCACTTAACCTCTAACTGCCTCAGTTTCCTTATCTCCAAAATAAGGATAATAATAGCATAAGCCTCCTACAGTTGTTATAAGGATAAAATAAGAATGTATTTATAAAGCACTTTACAATCCTTAAAGTGCTACATAAATTCTAGCCTTTATTAATATTACTCCATTACCGATAAGCCTTGTCACTATACTACATAACTCAATAAGACAACCTGTTTGAAGCTATTGAATTTCAGGCATAATTCTAGGAGAAAGTAATTAGTCCATAACAGACTAGTCTTTCAAAACCAAACCTATTCATTGACTACAAATATCATAAACATAAAACTTTGTCATCATGGGAAATGGGCAGACAAATGGGATATCTTCAAATGACAACTAGATAACTTTTGCAGAGGGGATTCTCAGTTCATGTTGAACTTCATGGTCTCTGAAGTTCCTTTTAATTCTGAGATTATATGATCTTAAGCATGAAAAAATCAACCCATTAAAACCAAAAGAAATTTAGAGAGAAAGTCAGAGACAGAGTAAGAAAAAGGTAAATAGAATAATTTCAAATACTCTCTTCTACAAAAAGCCTTTCGCTGCTCCAACCCCAGTTCCTTCCCTCTGAGATTGTCTCCAATTTACATTTTACATATTTTATATGTACATAATTCTTTTCATTGTATCTCCCCTTGTATGAAAAATCTGAGAATCTGATTCTTTGCCTTCCTTTTTATCCTCAAAGTTTAACACAATGCCTCACATATAGGGAGTATTTCATAATTTTCTTGATTAACAGTACAAACAGACACCAAGACAAAGGTAGAGAAGATAGTTTTATGAAAGAGAAATTGATAGTAAACTCCTCCCCATTTCCCATATGGAAGCTGAGAACCAATCACAAATGTAGGACAAAGAAACTGAGTATATTTACTTTAGACCAAAATAAAAAGGAATAGAACACGATTTCTATTTCATCTTTCAAATGTCATGTGAGAAAGGGATTAAAATTATTCTTGACCCTAGAGAGAAAAACTAAGGCCAAGGGATAATAATTATTGTACATCTGAGTTGAGCAAAGAGAGAGGGAGATGATAAATGCATGAATAGATACATAGAAATAGATAGGTAAATAAGTAGCTAGGTAGCTAACTAGGTAGGTAGGTAGATAGACAGACAGACAGACAGACACGGACAGATGGATGATTGTACAGAGAAATGGTGGGATAAATAAGCAAATAAATAAAATAAATGGATAAATAAGTAAGGAAAACTTCCAAAGAATTAGAGCTGTCCAAAAACCGAATACATTGCCTCAGGAAATATTGACTTCCCTGCAATAATAGGATTTCAGGTATTATATTTCAGGTAAAAGTTGAAAAAGCTTGATTCATTATATGAA
>JAJPUD010002324.1:208204-241942 GCA_023553655.1 Myrmecobius fasciatus
ATAAAAGTCAAAGAATTCCAGTATCTTTTTCACCCAAAATACAAAAAATGTTGTGAGCATTAATAGTCTGCAACATGTCAGTAAAGTATTGTACCAGAGATGTAACAGAAAATTTGTCATCCAAGAGAGTCTTTTCAACATGGAGTAGCTTTCTAGGGCCCTCAGTCTCTGGTTAATATATTTTATAGATTATTTAATAAGCAACAGAAGTTAATTTTTTCTAATGTTTATCATTAAAGTAAAAATGATAAGAAATTATATGTATAAGATATATATTCACTATATCTATATTTATATACAAATCAGTTGCCTAAAAGTATAAGGTGCTCAATGGGATGCATTGATTAATATTTCTAGAATAGATAAGGTGGTAGTCCTGATCTTAACCAAGGAAAAATTCCCCAAAGTTACTAGGGAAGCAAATTGGAAATCAGGGAAATGTTGAAGATCCAGCTTCCCCTAATGTTTCCAAGAGTTAATTTCTTTCTTCTCTCTGAAGTCAGTCCTTAAAACAGTCCAGAATCATGTATTCTGTTGAAGAAAGGTGAAGAATAATTCCTCTGTAATGTTCTTATGCCAACTCTACCCCTCAAGCAGGCACACAGTAGTTTATCAGAATTCTCTCCAGCAATTAAAATGCTCCAGACTTGGCTGGAAACCTAGGTTACATATATTTAAAGATAATAAATGTTGCATAAGTGCATATGTCAAAATTAAAGATATTGAAGATTGTAAGATTGTTTTTCTTTCTAATTAATTATTTGAGTTTAAGGTGCAACTTCAAAGCTTAGATCAGGGCTAGATGTCAAATGATTGCTTTGCCTTCATTTTTGTTATTGTAAAAAATACCTTTTGTTTTTTTCCTAGAGCAACTCTAAATATCATTAAATTTGAAATAAATAAATTTTAAGCTAATAAGTAAAAATAATTCCTTTCAGCATGTCATTTCAAGAAATTTTTATTGGAAAAATATAAATTGTTTCATTTTTAAATCCTTAATGTTTTGTCTGCAAATGTGAAGAATGCATTGCCATATACCTGTTCTCATTTTACAAAATATTTACATAATAGACAGCAGTCTTGGCAAACTTTCCCCTGCTTCAGTCTAAAGAGAAGCTAATTTTAAAATAATCACTACTCTATTTTTAGATGAAACCTAATATTTCATATTTTCAAGAGTATAGTTTAGCTTTACCATATTTTTATTTCCAGGAATAGATAAAAACTGTAGAACTAGGTTAACTATGAAAAGAATAAATACAATCAGTCAACTAGAATTTATTAAGTACCTACTAAGTGCCAATATTGTGCTAAGCAGTGGATATAAAAAAAAAAGACACACACACACATACCCATACATATAAACCCAGTCCCTTTCCTGAGAGAATGCATATTTTAATGGAAAAAAACAACATGCAAACAGTGATTTACAAAGAAATAATAAACAAAATAAATCAGGAGTAATCTTAGATGCAAGACAGTAAGATTGAGGACTTTAAATCTCTGATCTGTGAATTTACCAGCCATGATTTCAGAGAAATATTGATGATCTGTATTATCGACCTCCTACCGAAAAGGGGATAGATTCAAATGCAGAATGATATATATGCATATATATATATACATATATTTTTTTTTTCTGGCTGAGGCAATTGGGGTTAAATGACTTGCCTAAGGTCACACACCTAGAAAATGTTAAGTGTCTGAGGGCAGATTTGAACTCAGGACCTCCTGACTTCAGGGTTGGTGCTCTCTCCACTGCACCACACAGCTGCCCTGATATATATTTTTCAATATGGATAACTTAGAAATTTGTTTTGCTTTAACTCTATATTTGTTACAAGGTGCTTTTTTTAAATAGGGGGTCATGAGGGAGAAAAAATTAAAAGCTTGCCAATTGAAAAATAAAGAAAATGATAATGAATTGAATAAAATTAAGGACATTTGGAAAAGCAATGGGTTTGGGGAAAAAACATACAATTTGAAGTGTCCACTAGATGTTATGTGATATGGGACTGAAGCTCAGGAGACTGGAGCTTGATGTATAAGTCTATGCATTAAACTCATGATTGCTAATGAGATAAGAGAGAGAGAGAGAGAGAATCTACACAGAGAACAGAAGGGACTCTATTACAGAAAGTTGGGGAGGCATTCAAAGTTAGGGCTATGGTGATGAGTTGTAAGTTACACATGATGAGCCAAAAAAGAAAATTGAGGAGTATTCAGTCCAGTAATAGGAAAACCAAGAGAGAAAGCAGTGCCATGAAAACCCAAGAGTAGAGAGTATCCAAGAACAAAGTGTGGCTAACAGAATCAAATATAGCAGAAGGATCAAAAAAGATAAGGTCTGGAAAAAGATCATCAGATTTGGAAATAAAGAGATTCTTAAGTAACTTTGACTAGAGCACTTTCAATTATCAAGAATTAGATTGCAAAGGAATGAAGAATAAAAGAAGGCATGGAAGTAATGATTATAGACCGATTTTTCTAGTTTGGTCAAAGAAAGAGAGAAGTTAAAATAGAAGATTTTAAAGGATTGTTGTATTTTTTGTTCATGTCTGTTTTTTTGTGACCTTGGGTTTTCTTGGCAAGGATACCAGAATGTTTTGACATTTCCTTCTCCAGCTACAGATGAGGAACCTGAGGGTTAAATGATAGATTCAGGCTCATGAGTCTTTCTGACTCTAGGCCCAGCACTTTATACACTGCACCACCAAATTGTCCAAGGGGGTGTTGGAGAAAATCTACAGAATTTTTAAAAGATAGTGGAAATTTAGGGATGTGTGAAGATAGTAAGGAGAGGACCAGTAGATAAAAATTGAAAAAACAGAAAGGAAAGAAGAGAGATTAAGTGTACAGTCTGCTCTAAAAGACAGTAGGGAATGCGATCAAGAGTAAAAATAGCAATAAAAAGAACCGCCATGTTATCAGAGATTGGAGGAAGGCAGGAAAGAGTGAGGGATAATGTTAAGGAGTTTTGAAGTGAAAAGAAAGAGAGAAGCAGAAATTCTTAACAAATGAACTCAACTTTATCCATAAAGTGAGAGGTGAGGTTGTCCACTGAGAAAATAAAGGAAAGAAAAGATGTAGAGGGCTTGAGGAGAAAAGGACTCTCTCTATGGAAAGGAAGTTAGGAAATTAATTAGGGAGGAAAAAAAGGAATTTCCATGATACAGTGAGATGAGGGTTGAGGGCTGTATGATTCATATTTATAATCTATATTTCTATCACAGTTGTATGACTTCAATCAGTTCTATTCAGAAACGTGATTAGGAACGGAGGAAGTGAATATGGGAATAATCTGGGCCTGTGGTAGAATAAAACATTAGTACTGAGAAGACAAGGGCACAAGGGATTTGAGAGTAGTAGCAACATTGGGGTAAATTGGTTAGCTATATGATTGAAATTTAGAAGAGAAAAGTGAAATGAGGGGGGGACAATTGCCTAAAAACACCAAGGCGTGGAGAAAATGAAGGTCTGATTAAGGTTAAAGAATAGATCTAGAAATGAGACATGGAGAAAATTGGAATGATAGAAGTTTAGAGTCAGATCAAAGAATGTTAGAATTTTTGAGAAACAAAAACGTATGGGTAATGGTGAGCTCTTCTGAAGAGCTAAGGTGAAATATATGAGTAGATAATGGGATATGAAAAAATTTTGAGGTGTTAGATGGTTAGGGATGTTGAGGGATTATCAACATGAATGTTGCAGTCCTCTAGTAATGAGGGCAAAATTTGAGGAAAACCGTGCAACAGAAACTGAACTCCTAGAGAAAGGGGGGAGAAAATCCAAGAGCCAGTATACAAGTACCATTAAATGAATAGTATGGAAAATTTTAATAGCAAGAACTTCAAAGAATAGGAGATTACTGAATGATAGTATCAAAGGAAGAGTCTTAAAGTGGCATCTAAGAATAAATATTCCACATTTCTCTCCACAAAGAGTGTTTTCTAAGACTATGCAATTGAAGGTACAGCCGATGCTGGAGAAGATGGCCAGGGATGCCAGATGTCAGGAAGAATAAATTGTTATGAAAAATATGAGAAGCATACCAGAATGAAAAGAAATTTGTTCACTATGGAAAAGGAATTCCAGAGGGCACAATGGAAGAGATAGACTAGTTTGGAATGACGCATGGGTAGGATAAAGTTGAGAAGGGTAGTGATAAGAGAAAAGATGTTAGGGATTATTGATTTTCTTCTAATTAGCAGGTGATTAAGTAAGACAGGAAAATGGAGAGCAAAAGGATTTGTTATCAGGAGTAGAGGGTGGCAGATGAATAACAATGCTCATAGTATTTAGGGAGTTTTGTTCTTATTCAAGAGCCTGATTGTCGAGGGCTCAGTCACCCTTCCTGCTGCTCTGAATTGTCTGGTTGAGGATGAAGTTGGTGGCTAGTGTGACAGTAATCCCAGATACTGGGCAAAGCCTAGACATAACAAATGCTCCCATTCATCCAAAACTATGATCACTATGATGACCCTCAATCCAAGAAACTAAATGAAAGTTATGGCTTGCACTAGACATAATGAACTTTGTGAATCAAGGATCAGTTGGGATTTTTTGTTTGTTTTTTCTGTTGGTGTTGTGGTTGTTCTGCTTTTAATTTCAAAGGCTTTAAGAAATTTTTTTAAAGTCTTTTGTGATAAAGGTTTCATTGACTAGTAAAAACTTTGCCTTAATCAAACCCTAGTTCATAAATTGGTAAATGAAAAAACAAACCACTGGATGAGATGGCTTCTGAAGTGGGAGACCTTTGATCTCTGAGATTATAGCATTCAGTGGTCATGGATAAGGAAAAATACATTTAAGGTTGTCTCAATTGGGCAAGGAATTAACAAAAATTTTAAAATGATTAATATTTAAATCAACTTGTCAAATTGGTTTGGACATTATTTTTCCATTTTTTTAATTAGACGTTTGCTTTCACATGGACACAATCTTTCCCTGAGTAACAAACAGAAAGGATTTAGTGTAATGGCAGAACAGTGGGATACGTATATTGAGAGTTCTTAGGAGAAAAGATGCTTAAGAAATCCAATATGTACCTGCTGTTATTATTAAAAGTCACTTTCTCTGTAACAAAGAGAAGATGTTTTCTCAAGTAACTATTAAGATGAAAATTTGACTATTCAGCAATATCAGTCAGCATGTGTTGAGTATCCACTGTGTAGTGAACTCTGCACTGGGCTTTTTAGGCAGATGCCAAAGGAAAAAGATGGCTTGGTCTCAGTCACAACTCTCTTTCAACTTTAGCCCTGGAATTATACCTTCTGTAAACCAGACTATTTGCCAAATTGTATGTTGACACATAGCTTTAAAACAATAGCTCATTACATCTCCATCTGAAGTTTTCTGTTCTTTCCTTAAAGGACTTAATGAGACCAAGACAACTGTTAGCAAAATCCCAAACAAGAAAAAGGTTTAGAAAGAAGTTTAATGGATCATTCAGCAGAAGGGAGAACCAGAAAATGGTGTAACCCCCCTTCCTTGAGTCTCTATACATTATTAAGTTCAACAAGGGTGCAAGTTGAGGGACTTTAATGTAGGGAGCTTGTCAAAAAGTCAGTTCAGATGTTGTTTGAAATATATATCAGCAAGGAAATATAAACCATATACAACCCAAACTCTGGGAAATATCTTTCTCCTAGTAGACAGAAAGCATTTGAGGGTTTCATCTCTTCTTATAATTGTATATGTGAAGGACCTGACATCTTCACTAAGAAGCTGCAGCTCGAGTCTCTGCTCTCTAAACAAAAATAAGAAATGTCAGAACTCACTGTTCTTCTTTTGAGGAAGAGGTGGCAATTCAACTCAGATTACCACCTGAAGCCAAAAGCTAATACCAAAGAGAAGCTTTTTAACAATATTTCTTGGTGGAAATGCCCAGAGTGACTCAAAGCAATACCTAACAAAGACTGCAAGCCATGTCCAGTCAGAAACAGACACAACAACTAGAAATAAGTAGCTGTATAATGCAAGAGGTATGTTTCCTCCCTAAATATGTATCCATGTCACATATTTTCCTTATGTGTGTACCCTGCCATGAATATTCCCTAGGTCTGTGTAAATGTATCAGCATGCATTTATAATATCTATCTACTTTTTCTTGACTTTAGCTTTCCATCATTTCTGTATCAATATCACATATATCTCATAAAAGGAGTTTGTTAGAATATCTCCATTTTCTATTGTTGAGAAAAATTCATTTAGCAGGGAAATTAATTGATCTTCAGTAGTTCAGAGTTTTCTTTTGTAATTCTTTTGTGCCAAAATTTTGAATTTTTTCTTTTTGTTTCTGAAAAGCTCATTTATAATTTTCTTTATTATTTTTTATAAAAATTGGATCAAGATCTCCATTTCTTTTGTCTTAACTGTAATATTTTAAATTTTTGTCACTTTCATTTAAATTCTAAATTTTGCTCTCTTGAAGCTTCATATACTCTCATTTCTCCTTTATTAATTATAAATTTAGCTTGTCCTTTTTGTATTTTAGCATATTGTTCTCTCTTTTTGTCTCTCAAAATTGAATAAACTAAGTATTATTGGGTTTCTTAGTCTTTTTTTAAGTTCCTTTTTTTGTTTATTAGTTTATTACTGTTTATTTGTTTAGCAGCCTTTAATTTTCTATTTTTTCTCTTTTGTTATTCAAAATTTCTTTTTCATGTTTGTTAACTTATTGATTCTCTACCATGTCTAATACATTTTTGTATTTTAATTATGTATCTATATCTAAAATATTATTTTGGCACAACATTGTTATGTTATATTATCAGATCATTTGTGCTATCTTTCATTTATTAATGGGCTTAACCCATTAATATTCAGTGTTATAATTACTAAGTTAATGGTTTCCACTACAAAAATCTTTCAATTTTTCCCCCTTTGAACTAATGGTCATTCTTTGTAGTTGTTTTGCTTAATTTAACTTAATCTCTTCCTTCACATTTACCTGAACTCTTTCTACACTCAGACCAATCCTAATTCCATGATTCTACTTTTATTTCTCTTATTTCTCTCTGTTTTTATCCTTCTCCTTTCTAGCTCAAATTAGAATATTATGTGAATACTTTGTTATCCCCTTCCTGTCCCCAAGCATTTATTAGCTTAAATGGTACAGGTATGTTTTCTCTTTCTAAAAACTGTTTAATTTATACTCTTCCATATTCCTTTTCCCTTGTAGGATACTCTAAAGTCTCATCTCCCACTCATTGATTTTCCAAATAAATATGTTTTACCTATTTTCTTTATGACTATTATACAAAGTTGGGCTGCTGAGGAGAAAAGGATTGCAACCTCTTCTAACCATAATAATGTATAGGTCTCTTCACTCCTTCTCTCATTGCCTCATTTGAAGGGCCTCGTTCTGAAGATATCTATCCCTAAGAATATTTGTTACTGAAGGAGGCAGCATAATAGAATATAGGGAGCTCTGGACATAGTGAAGGTCTTGGCAAAATTTAGACCCTTCAATTCAATATCATGAGATCATCCATATCAGCCCTCCGGACATGAGTCCCCCTATCTGCTTACCTCTTATGTCCAAATCTCCTGGGAGCACAGAATCTTCCACCCTTTGGAGATATGGTTCAGAAAAGTAGTACACTAAAGGATCACACTTCCCACACAAAACTGCTGTGAAGATCCCATAACACACCTTCTCTTCTGGGAGAATAGACTATGTAACCATAAAAATAATCCATATCTTTTGGCAAAACTTTTTTTTAAGTACATAAACAAGAGGAGAAACTGGGTAGGGAAGAATGTAGTTAGTAATCTGTTATGCTTATAACCCTACTATGACCTCCCAATCATAAATATCTAAATTATGAAAATAACATCATGGAATGGGACCTCTTATTCATGAGGGAAAAGGCTTCTGACAAGGATAGCACTTGAAAGGTTAAAAAGAGTGTAATAATCAATACCCCCATCTAGTGGTAAAAGTGTGACCTAACATTCTAAGGGATTAGTCATTCAAATACCTCAAAGGCTCTTCTCTTCAAAATGTATGAGCCAACCAATGTATAATCAGCTTCTTAATAAATAGAATGCTGTTTTAAGTATAAAGATTCCATATCTCCTCTTTAAAAAGACAAAAACATTTAACTTGGAGGAAAAAGGAAAAGTGGTATGATAGCTTCTTGACACTATAATCCTACTTCATTCATTTGCTATTCCTACATTAGAAAGAAGCTTGAATTTACCTTTCCTCTATCTATAAAGGCCTTTCTAAGAAAATAAATAAAAATAACCTCAAAAAATAAATGAATGATGAACTTACTTAAGAAAACAAACTTTTCTAAGTTCTTTAACATTATCATTTTACATTTAAATTATTGTGATCACTGCAAATATTCTCATATTTAACAAACTCAGTTTTTCTTTCAACAATTATCTATTCATTAAAGAAACTCTGGAAGAATATTTCATTTGGTAGTACTATTTTGTTAGTCTATTTTGAACTGCTGAGAGTCCTTAAAAATACAAAACTCCATTCTTTAAAAATGTCTTCCAACTACACTGAAATCCATTTGACCAATAATTATAATGCATCTTCCCTTAGTCTTAGTATTAGTCTACATTAGTGACCCTAATGTCTAATGTTCACTCTAAGGTATTTCAGTTGGTGATAATGGCTTCATTTCTTCCTTTTAAAGCAGAACTTTGGTCTACTTAAAACTATAATTTCCATGGTCTATCTAGCTTAGAGTATTCAATAAAGTAAAAATGTGCAATTCCCAACCTTTGGAACATAGAAAATCTTTCTGCAACTATAATAACTCGAATCATTTCTTCAAGTTACACCTTAACTTAGTTTGACCTCTCCTTTCCATACATTTCATAGGTATTTTTAATTATATGAATCAGCAACCCAGTCAAAAGATCAATTAACCAAAAAGAGTAGAAAACAGAGGCAGCCACCTACCATAAGAGAGTAGGGTCACAAGGGTCCTTTATTATGTTTCTTTTTATAAATACACATTTTAAATGCCAAAAATTCCCCCTTTCATTGAAGGTATTTATAACTCCAGTCTTTCAAAAGGAGCTTAAAATCTCTGGGGAATTGTGACATATACAAATACAAAAGATCTATTTTTTTTCTTTTCAAATATATTGATACTTTTAATCTTCACATTACCTTTATTTCTGAATATATTCTTCCTCTCTCTCTTCAGTTTGTTTATTCTTGTAACAAAAAAGTTAAAAAGAAGAAAAAATTAGTTTAGCACAATTAGCCAAATATCACCCAATACAATACCCCATAATCTTAGTGCCCTGCTTCTTCAAAGAAGGGAGGGAAATGTATTTTCTTTTCTCTTTCATATTATGATGATATGTATATTCTTATAATTATATAATAATAAGTTTCAATTTTTATTATTTTTACTTATATATATTTTTCTGGTTCAGTTTATTTTACCCAACATTCATTCATACAAGTCTTTCTATGCATATTTGAATTCTTCAGATTTCATTTCCTATGGTACAGTGATATTCTATTACATTCATAAATACCTCTCCCATATGGGCTTAGGTTCCTCCCTCAAAGACAGTCCTGTGACATTGTACGTATGTAGGGAGAGATGAGTCCTAATTGGCTGCAAGACTTCTCAGCTTGTGTTTCTATATATGTACAGAAAGCTATAACTTGGAGGCAGAAAAAGGGAGAGGGAGAGAGGCAAACAGAGACAGAGAGATGAGAGAAATACAGAGAAACACAGAATGACAGAGAGACAGAGAGAAATGAAGAAATAGAGAGAGAAAGAGAGACAGAGAGATACAGAGATAAAGAGACAGAAAAACAGAGCAAGAGAGAGAGCAGGGGAGACAGAGAGAAAAAGAGAGGGACAAAGAGACACAGAGAGAGAGGAAAGGAGAGACAGAGACAGAGAGAAATACAGAGACAGAAAGACAAAGGTGGGGAGAGAGAAACAGAGAAATAGAGAAACGGAGACAGAGACAGGCAGAGAGAGAGAGAGAGAGAGGAGAAACCCTTAGGATTTTTTTATTATTCAGTGTTTTTCAATTGTAAGTGACTCTCTGACTCTACTTGGTGTTTGTCTTCTCAAAAATACAGAAGTGACTTCTAATTTCCTTCCTCAGATCATTTTACAGATAAGGAAGCTGAAGTAAACAGGGTTAAGTGATTTGCCCAAGGTCACACAGCTAGTAAGTGTCTCTGAGGCCAGATTTGAAGGTAAGATAAGTCTTCCTGACTCTACTAAGAACTAAAATCACTGCACCACCTAACTATCCCTCCCCTTAGATTTAGATAAGAGACTTCCTCAAAACTGCAGATCTATATGGGGAAAGCAAGCTTTGCAACATGCTCACTGATTCCCAGCTCTGGAAATTCCAAAGTCTTCTTAGTGGTGATCAAAGAGCATATACCAC
Organism: Myrmecobius fasciatus; assembly: GCA_023553655.1. Classification (NCBI taxonomy): domain Eukaryota; kingdom Metazoa; phylum Chordata; class Mammalia; order Dasyuromorphia; family Myrmecobiidae; genus Myrmecobius; species Myrmecobius fasciatus. The sequence goes on from JAJPUD010002324.1 coordinate 218,603, forward strand.
CAGAAACATAATTGGACCATTGCAAACCAATATAGTTGTTTCAGGTATAAAACTGAGAGATAGAGATGGACGGAAACAAATTACTTCCATTTCCAAGATTTTTCTATTCCAACCAAAAAAAAGTCAAACTAGAAAGTTGACATTGCTAAATTTACTTCACTCCCAAAACAATGAGAGAATTATCCATCTGCTGACATTGGCACTGGGAAATGGGGTAGAAATAAATGGAGAATTAATTAAACTGAAACAACCAAGATTTTGTACCAGGGGGCCAAAATTTAGAGGATGATAATAGCCTAATAGCACTTACGATCTTTTCAGTATCAGAGAAGCAATTTAGCATCTCATTAGCAAGAACAATTAAAATAAGCTATAAAATGGTGCTTCCTTTTTTCCTTTGGAAGCATCTAGATTGCATAATGGATGGAACCCGGTGCTTATAGTCAGTAGGACCTGAGTTCAAATCTCATCTCAGACTCTTACTAACTAAATGATCTTAGGCAAGTCACATAATTTCTATTTCTGTCAGTTTCTTCAATTCTAAAAGGGGAATAATAGCATAGAATCTACCTCTCAAGGATTTTATGAATATTTGTAAAGCACTGAGTCTGGAACATAGTAGATACACTGAAAGTTCTTGCTTCCTTCCTTCCTTCCTTCCTCCCTTCCATTCCATATGAACCAGTTCTTGGTCAAGTCTCTCAATAGTGACTTTGTGGTGACCTAAAATATTTTTCTATCCTTCTCCTGAAATTCTCCTTAAATAGTATATTTCAAATGTTACCCTCCTGCTTACTCCAGGCACAATTCGCAAAACTTGGCCCTGTGAAAAAAATTGCTTCCTTTGTCCTCACACTTGCAACAGGCAAGTTTACACCAATCTCAAGAGTTCCCTGCAGAACTGATTTTCAAGAACAGTTAAAAACTCAGAAAAAAAATTCTGTGATATGATCTAAAACCCTGCAACCTCCAAAACAATATTCTTAACAGTGTGTAATATTACTATGTTCTGATGAAAACTGAGAGACTTGTCAGACATGCTTCCTTGGGAATTCTAATGGTTGGAATTGCCTTGCTTTAAATGTTGAAACTGTCAACTTGGTATTTTTCATTTACCAGTAGAACCCCTAATCTACCTATAAAATATGACTCACATAATGAATTCAGGTATTTCACCCAATGTTAAAATCCAAAAGCAATTAGCCTTTCTGTTTATTTCACTTGGGAGTTAGACTAAAAGCTAAATGAACATATTAAAAAAAAAAGAGCCAGGCATTGGTCCAAATGTCTGAATGATGTACTAATTAAATTGTATAACAACATAGCTGTCTTTATATGTACTCTTTATTATAGGTTGGGGAATCAGCTTCATCCTTTTAAGTCAGCCTCCAAGACATCAACTCATTAAAGCAAGAAAGAACCTAGATAGAAAAAAAAAAAACAGTTGATCAGAAAGCCCAACTATTCTTGCAAAGTGAATGGATATAAGATTTTTGGAATAGATCTGGAAAGATCTGTTTGCCCATATCATGATCTTGGGTCAAGAATTGAAAGGGAGCCTATAGCAGTCTCAAATTCCTTCCCCTTTCCATAGCCCCAAGACATCTGACATAGTAAGATCAGATCAGACTCTCTTTTGCCTTTCTCCTGTCACAGTACTAGACACTAATCCTTCTTCCAATTTTACCCTCTAATACTCCTCTCCTTCAAATCCTAAACTACCTGATAGATCTTCTGAAAATAATATTTGTAAAACACAGCACAGAGTCTGGCACATAGTAGATAATTAATAAATGCTTGTTTATTTCACTTATCCTTCCCCTTAAAAGTCAATTGAAAAAAAAAATATTACTCCTGGAAAAGTAAATTTGTACGGGAAAAAAAAAAAAGATGAGCAAATTTTTGAAGGGCCTAAAGAATTATCAATATGGTTGTAGTAGACTTCTCCAACAATATAGTTAAAAATCATCCATAAATAGATGTTAACTAGAGTTCTGTATCATCCATCCATTTAATTCAAGTCAATTCAACAGAAAATTAATAATTGTTTAATTCTGTACCAAATGTTAAGAATTTTTTTAAAAAAGCCCTTACCCTCAAAGAGTTTCTATTTTACTGGGGAAATACCTCACACCACAAACAAGTACAATTAATCCTCATTCAACAAACACTTATTAATTGCCCACTATGTGAGAGACTTCATATTGTAAAAGAGATTGACCTTAGAGTTAGAAACATTAGTCAAGTTAAAAATAAAAAAGGAAGAAAAAGACAGTCTTCAATCTGTTGATGCATAATACAGCAAAATAAATTGGCCAAGTCTGAAAATGTATGCCTCTTTCTGCATTTTAAGTTTATCATGTTCCTGTTAGGAGGTAAGTTTTTGTCTTATGATTTATTATTTCATTGACCATAATTCTAATCTTTCAAAGCTTTCTCCCTAATATTGTTATCTTTGTATAAACTTTTCTCTTACTTCTGTTCATTTTCTTCTGCATCAACTCACAGAGGTCTTCCCACTTTCCTATAAATATCTCTAGATTATACATTTCAAAGAAACAATTGACTTGCATTGCTAGAGGAAGTTTCTGGTAGTTTTCTATTGCAATGAAATCGCAGGTCCATTTCCCATCCCTCTTCCTATGCACTATTTACTGGGCTAGATACTGGAGTTACAAATGCAAAAAAAGAAATAGGTGCTGCCCTTAAGAAGCTTCCAGTCTATGAGGGGAAACATATCATATGCACTAAGAAATATAATAAAAGGTCATTTAAAACTAAATGAGCACTAACAATCAAGAGAATAGGGGAAAGCATTATGGATAACAAAATGACACCTGGGCTGATGTTGGAAGGATTCTGACAGGCAGAGATTAAGAGAAATTGCAACTTGTGCAAATGCAAAGAGACATTATATAAATTATTCAGTTGAAGGAACATCTTTAGCAGTCTAGTTTGCCTGGAGATTTAGAATATGTGAAGGAATGGAATGTGAAATATGGCTTGAAAGGTAGATATGAAACAGATTATTGAAGGTCTTGAAAGTGAAGCTAAAGAGTTAGTAACTTATTCTAGAAGCAAGTGGGAGCTATTAAATATTTTTAAGCTGCAGAAGGAAAGGGTCAGGTCTTAGAAAGACAATATTTTTGTTGCCTTAATGTGACTTCCTTAAACATATTCTCCTGAATCATGTTTGCCATTTCATCTCCTTAATATATAAGTACCTTCTGAGTCTGCTGAACATCCATATCTGGTTATATTTTATCCATTATGGCATGCTGATTTTGGCTTTCAGAAATCTACATTTGAATATTAGTTCTGACCCAATTACATAGGATTGTGACTCTATACCTTCAAGAAACCTAAAAGTTCATTTAATCCAACCTCCTGAAAGAAATGATTATTAATAAACAATGATTTAAGAAGATCCAGGTTTCCCCTTTTTCTAAAGTCCTCATTTCAAAAACTCAGTCTAGGAAGGTTGAACTTTTTCCTCAATCCTGGTCAGATACAACCTAATCTTACATGGAATCTCCAATCCAAGATGAATTTCTGCCTAAGTGTAGGTTGCCCAAGACTGGGAGTGGTCTAGGTGTAGAAAATCTCTTTGTCCAAGGGTGACATGATGTCACTTCTAGCCCTTCATTGGAGTGAGTCCACTTTTCTTTGTAAAGTCCAACTCTCATTAATTATTAACCAATCAGAGTTGATTGAGATCTGTTGGTATACATATCCTCTAAGGGCATATAAGCCTCAAGAAGTGGCCATGATCTCTTTTTGATCATGGAGAGGACAATGAGCCCCTTTTGTCAATCATTTGATGATCCTGGATGATAAAATAGATTATAATTTACCAAAAAAACTCAAAATTATTGAAAACCAAAAAACTCTCAAAATTATTTTTTACTCAGCACCCTCTTCATTTTATTGAGGCCTAGAGAGTTTAAGCAATATGTCCAGGTAAGTTTTGAATCCAGATCATCTCAACCTTAATATCTTCATGTATAAATTGACATTATTGTGGAGATAATCACTTTGCCAAACTTTAAGCGTTATACAGATATGAGCTGTTATTTTCATCTATAGAACAAACAGTAGACATTTGGAGTTCACATTCAATGTCTCCATGTCTCAATTCAGAATTGTATCTTTTAAATCAATTATGATTGCGATCCCCCCTCATACTTCCTGATTATGATCTCCTTACCCTTTGGAGAAACAACCTGTTCATTATCCACTTTAGCCCGATCTGCCAGTTCAAGGCCAAGCAAGCTAATAAAGACCAGGCAAATCATTGTTGTTGAGTTCACTTTTGCTCATCAGTACAAAGTTCAGGTATTCTTCAGGCCTCCCTTTACAATCTGCAAGTATATCACATCTCATTAGTCAGAAGATTTCCATTATTACCTTCAAACTAACATTTCTAAAATCATTCAAAATTTGGCCAGTCGTTCATATCTTACTCATCAAACCTTACCCTGCACAATTCATTCCCTCTCTACTTTTTTTTCTTGAATAATTGTAAAGAGATAGGATAAGTCTGTGGTAGAGTGGATAATTGACTTTGGCTGTATGTCATGGTAAATCAGATCCTACAGTCTTGACCCTGTAGTAAATCATTATCTTTCTGACACTTGCACACTGCCAATCCTTAATCCTGGGTTACCTCCATCTACTTTCTCTGTTTCTACTTTCATATTCATGAACACTGCTGGATGTAACAAAAAAATAACTGTTGGTTATAAAACATATTTTGTAATCCCAATCTCAAATAGACCCTCACTATTTTATGTAAATATTTCTTTTTATTTTCTATTGTCTCCTATTCTCTTTATAAAGCAATCTTTTTCTTTAAGCCTCTATTCCACTTTCTTATCAAATGATGTTATCTCCTGCTTTACTAAGAAAATCAAGGTCATTTAATGAGTTCATTATTTTCCATTCTTCTAATCGTCAAAAACTCTATACATCTTTATCCATTCTCTCTTCCTTTTACTCCAGCCTGAAAGAACCAAAGTCTCTTGTTTTTGAGAATACTCCATTTCTACTTGGGCCCACAATTCTAACTTTTCTCTTTCACTTTAGGTGTCTGTCCTATCAATTATTACCCACCCTTTCCTTTTAAATTTCTCCCAATCTGCTGGGTTTTTTCTTCCTGCCTAAAAATTTGCTCAGTTCTGTTCTACTTTAAAAATTCCTCAACTCTGCTATTTCTTCAAGTTATCTTCCCCATGTTTCTTTTCTCTTTCATTGTTTAGTCTCTAGAAAGAGTAGCTTATTCTCACTGCCTCCAATTCCTCACTGTTTGTGTTAAGGAGCTACAGAATTCCTTTTAAAATATAGCAAAATAGCACATTTGATTGCTCAATGATAAATCATGGAATAAGACCAGCAAACAAATACTCAACAAGATTATCTGTAGTACTACAAAGGATGTCCTATGTAAATCCAAATAGACAGGCATTTACTCTAAATGAAAGGTTCACCAGATGCTACTCTTTGAAAACAATAGAAATAGTTGAAATTGATATAGTATTTTTGACTAAGTAATTTACCTATAATTTGACTAAATCTGGGCACAATCCTGTAATCAATCAACCAACCAATAAGCATTTATTAAGCAACTATTATGTGCCAAGCACTGGGATAGGCTCTGAGGACTCAAATACAAAAATGAAGCAATGCCTTTCCTCAAGGAGCTTGCATCTTATCAGGGAAAATAACACTCAGCATAAATAAAAACAATATATGTCCCAAATAAATACAAAGTGCTAAGGTAGGTGTCAGTCATAGTTAAAGAGATCAAAGGCCTAGGGGTACTAGGACTCAGAAGGAATTGTCATTCAGCTCCATTCATTGCTCCACCAGAAGAATAGAAGCAGAAACCTTAGTATATCAGTTTGGAAAGACTATTAATATGGTGCAATGAAAAGAGCCACTGATCTGTATTCAAATCCTGCCTCTTTCACTTACTACTATGACACCTTGAACAAGTTTCTTAAGTACTTTGGACCTCCATTTCCTTTCCTTTCCAAGGAGAGTGCCTTTAGATGTTCTTGAATGTTTTTTAAAGCTTTGAATATATAATCCTATGAACTCTTTGAGCTAATCCATAGTAAAAACATCGTAGTATAGAGCAATGGTACTAGATTTGTTTTCAGAGGACTGGGATTCCAAGTTTAGTCATTTCACTTAATGCCTGAATGATGTAGGTAAAAAATATTTAACTGATTTCCCTTGCCTATAGCAGATTTCTCATCTCTAAATCAGGCCATTTGGACATAATGATTTCTAAGGTTTCTTCTGTTCTATATCTGTGATTCTATCATCTGGTCAACTCTATCATCTTCAAAGCCCATCCCTTTAGATACAGTTGTTAGTCTATTGTGTATACTTTTATTTTATGGGTGCATATCTGTAAACCTTACAAAGCAATTACACTTCTTGCTGAAATAAAAGCAATAAGACCAGAAGATATAACACATAATGGAGTGCAGCATGTGGCCAATATCTTACATCTAATGGGTGATACCATTCATTCCACTGGAAGTCATGGAAATTAGAGAAGAATTTGTGCCCACACAGAAACATTAAATGAACTGCAATAAAAGTGAAGAACTACCACATTTCAGGGTTTTTTTTTCCTATGGTACTTTAAAATATTGCCAGTTTCACTTGCTTCTCAAATAAATGAAATATTTGTGTATCTTTTGAATACAGGTTTGGGAATATGGCCTAAGATATTGTCAATCTTTGAGAAATGACAATTATAATAAATCTAGAAATACTCAATAAGTCATATATATTTTTTTCATGAAAAAACTTTAAATTCTTTAAAAAGAAGTTGCCCTCAAATTAATGTCACATTTAATGTTTCTTCAGCAGTGGTATTTTGTAGAAAAGAATGTCACTTAAAATATTATTTGCTTTAAATACTTTTTTTAAAGTTTATTTATTCCCTCCTTTACATGAAAAGCCAAGCAGTTAAGATGTGTGGAACTTACCTAAAATTAGATCATTCCCTGCAAATAGAATTTGTTAGCATGTTTAATTTTCAGTTAAGGAAATATTGTGAAATTACAGAAGTCAGTATATGCAGAAATATAGGGAAATTACTGGTGACTTTTATTTTCACAAATCTTGACATTTAGAGGCACCACTGGGCCCAGAAAATCAGGTGATCTTTCATACTGATTCCACTGCAATGTTGGGTAGTACAAGAGATAGGGTGCAATATCTTGCTTCTTTTTTCCAATGAATCAACTAATGACATTCATTAAGTACTTTCTTCATGCCAAACACTGCTAAATGATAGGAATACAAATGAAAAAACAAGATCATCACTGCTCCAAAGTTGACATTTTAGCAGAGAAACCAACATATATAAGGGAATAGTTTTGAAAATGTTTTGGTTTAAAAAATTATAAGGATAGCATAGGGGAGAAAATTGGCCCAATCTTGACTAAAAGGAATGAGTAGTATTGATTTAATTACTGTTCAAAGAGCAAAAAATAAGAAAAATAGGAAAGGGGTATAGGCTATCTGAAAACATGAGAATTTCCAAGGAAGGTTTCCATAGAGCATGTGAAAATCAGTCTTGGAGTTAGTGGATCATATGCTTTAGCCCCTACTAACTCATTTGGCAAAGTGAAAACCATCAAAGTATTTAGAATCTAGTTAGTGGAATTAAAAATATACACATGAAAACTTGAAAGAAGGGATAAAATTATATATGCTTATCTATATCTATAATGACATATTTATGACAATTATCAATATCATCAATATTACATTCATAATAATAGGCTATCTCTCATATATCTTTCTTTTTCATTTATAGTCTTCAAATCACACTGATATGTTCTCAACATGCAAAAAACCCTTGCATTTCAAACCTTGGTCAAATTTCTTTTTAAATGTCTGAGGTCCTTATTAGAGGTACCAAGTTGTATTTAAAATAATTGCTAAGGCAAATAAAGGAGCAAATTAGTCATCTGATGAAGTTTTATAGACAGTTTAATCAGTAATGGAATTTTCAATCCATTTTCTCTTGTTCTCATTCTAGCATCAGCAGAAAGTTGCCAAAATAATCAGGTCTTTTCTCAAACTGATATTTCCCAATGGTCCTTGAAGCCATTAAGCAGTCAATTCTTCCAAGTGAAGTGATTGTGGCATGAAAGACTGAGTTGGTACTTATTATAGTAGCATCTATGATATAGTACTGAATCATCACTTGACCTTTCTAGGATAACCATACTTAGATTGGGTAAAAACTGAAGTAAGCAAGTAAATTATGTATGACACAGAAATCATACCTCGGGACAACTACCAAAATAGGCAAAGAATCAGCTTGTGAGAGCATGTGTATATGAAAGTATATGTTTGTCCCCCACAAACATATTTTTGTTAAGGGCAAATGGCAATGATTACCTCCAACTAACACTTATCTTTTAAAAGAGAAAGTCAGGCATGGTAACATTAATAGAGTGGAACATAGCTACAGTGTTGGTCGGCAGGTTTTCAAGGACAGGCTTAAAGGGCTGAGAATTTTCAAGTAAAATGATTACTGAGGCTAAAGAGCCAAAGTAGTTTTAACCTGATCTCTGAATCTGGAATTTTGCATGCTCTCAAGAGTTGCAAATAAACAGAGCTACCATGCTAAATTTAGACTTTCTAGCTCTGCAACTGGCACTTTGGAACATTTGGTCCATAACGATAAGTCATCACTTTTGCTAAATACAACACAGGAAGAAAATTCATGGAGAGATCCAATTAATATACCAGGCAGCCAAGAGGCACAGTCACAATTCTCGAGGGTAAGGGGATCATAATAAAGTTCTTTACTTTGCTTGATTAATCTTCCTAAAATACCATTTTTATTATGTCACTCCTCAAAAGCCTTCACAATGTTTTCCTATTGCCTACAGGATTAAGTCAAAGACTATTCAAGGTATTCTACCAATATGCTTCACTTTACCCATTAAACTTTTACTCTCATTACTCCCCAACACATACTCAGTCACAAATTTGCCATTGTCTCCATTATTCACAAGCATGTTTCAACCATATCCTACTCTATACCTTTGTTCATGTTACTTCTTCCATCTGGAAGACCCTTCCTTTTCCCCTTCACCTATCTAAATGCTATATATATACATTTTATCTCACATTAGATAATAAGATTTTTGAAGTAAATAACTGATTAATTTTTGCCATTGTATCTCTACTGTTTCAGAGTGCTTGACACAAAGTAGGCATTAAATGAAAGTATGTTGTTTCTACCTATTAATTATTGCTTGTAAGAGGTCACCTCTGACTACTAGGCTAATATTTTGTTTCTCTGTACAACTCTAGCATTTAATCCGTGGAATTCTTTTTATAGTTAATCTTGCATTTATCTGTCTTATGTATGCTGGTCTTTTCTCATCATTTCTAGAGGATCTACAGCCTATATTTCTTTACCATAGCCCTCTGTGCCTTTTATAATTCTAGACATAAGAAAGAGCTCAATGAATGATTATAAATTTTAGATATTATAAAAATGCTTTCATATCCAATGTTTATTTACTTGAGCCTTGTAGATTCTTTTGTGATAAATAGGGGAGGTATTTTTTAATCCCTGTTTGTAAAAAAAAGAAAAAAGGAATGTGAGAATTAAAGAGACTAAGTGATTTTCCTACAGACATATGGCCAGCATTGGAGGAGACAGTGCTATAAATCTTCATCTTCTCATTCCTAATCTGTGAACTTCATCTCTATGCATCCCCTTTTGTTTCTAAACAAAAATAAATGATCTACAAATTTAAAGTCCAGAATTTGCAAAATTCAGGACAAACTCATAGAACTGAACTTCCAGAATAGAGTACAGAGTTGAAAAGAAAGAGAACTGATGTTGAATGTTTCTAGATCTACTGACATTTAGCAATAACAGAAAACCTCTATTCTTATGTCCAGAGCAGAAATAGAACACTATTAACTCTGGGGATTTTCAGGTCTGTACTTTCTGTTCCTTGATGGCATCCCATCTCCAATCCCTATGCTAATGCATAGCTGACCCTTCTTCTCCGCCATCCCTTATATGCAAATAATTCCTAGTTTCCTTTAAAGCTCAGTTCAAGTAACCTCCTACATGAGGTTCTTTCTGACACTCCCTGATGCTAGTTCCCTTACTCAAAATACCTTGTATTATATGTTCATATTCTCTCCTCTTTCAGAATATAAAATTTTGAAAGTAGAAACTGTCTTTTTGTTGTTGTTTATTTGTATTCTCATCACCTAATTCAGTACTTGGAAGATAGAGGGCACTTAATAAAATGTTTGTTGATTGGATGATAATAGTAGTCTTTCTTGTCCCACAGGATAGCAATAGCTAAAGCAACAATGCAGTATCCCAAAAATAAATAAATATAAGACCTATATGTGCTCACACATTAAGTCTGAGCTGGGAGTTTATACGCAGTATTCATAGAATCATAGATTTGGAGATGTAAAGGATTGTTGAGTTACGTAATCTAATCAAATTCTTTCCTTTTATAATTGAGGAAATTAAGACTCAGAGAGGTGAGATTACTTGTTCAGTAAATTCCAGAGCTAAGATTTGAACCTAGACCTTCTGAGTCCATAGTGCAAGCCCTCTTTCTACTGTACAGTGATTTTTTTTTCCTATTAGAGGAAGGAACTTTCCTAGGCAGCACAGAACTTGAATGTAGCCTCTAAGAAGAGAAAATATTTTTCTTTAACAATTTCATTTTTGAGGATGTCTTTGAAAGTAACCACAAATTTGAGTATGGTCATATAGCCTCCTATCCAAAAAAAGGAGAAACACCTCCTGTGAAGAGAAGGAGAATGCCTTCTTCCCTCTGTTTTATTTTGAGTGCAAGTTCAAAGTTAGGTAACAAAGCCATAATATGGGAGAATAAGAGAGTGGGGTAACTCCTTTACCCCACTAATATAATAAGTTATTTGAATGGTGAAGATCTGATAGAAACAGAATCAAAGTATGTTTGTCTTCCAAAGACATTCCAAACCCTGGTGTAGCAATGAATTTAGAAGACTCTAAGACTATGAGAAAGTGGGATCCATTAGAGAGAGAAACAAAATGTTGATATTTATGAGCTATCATGAGTTCCTTTACATATTTTCTGCACTTATGAGTTCTTATAGGTCTTTTCTGTCATCTATATTTTCTGTAAATTTAAATAAAAGTTCCCTGGACCTAATAACATTGCTACTTTGAATGTATGCATGGAAGCTGGGAAAATGCTGTTATTCACATCTATAGAAACTAATATATGAATGTTAGTTGTAGATTTCCAAAAGTAAATTCTGGGTAGGGGCTATAATAATACAGAGAGAGATATATCTTAAGTTTGCTCCCAAGACTAAATCTAATTCATTTAAGTTTATAGTTTGGGAACCATGGATTATGGATTAATAATTTAATGTATTGCTTTTTTTCCTCTTACATCTACAGACCAGGGGTAAATTGTGTTTTTAAGATGCATCTATGCAGAGATCCTGTTCAAAAAAGGAGGATCTGAAGGATATTTATTCCTTTTTTTCTCAGTGATTTTACCTGTCTCAAAAGTATTATAAAAGTATGTAAATTATATAAAAAGTCAATGTTTATTCTTTTATATTTCTTCATAAAATCTTAGAGTTAAAAAGGACCTCAGAGCTTCTCTGAGGCCAACTCATACTCCTATTGGATATTTTTCTTCTTTTTTTGTTGAGACAATTGGAGTTAAGTGACTTGCCTAGGGTCTTGCCTAAGTATTGAGACCAACTCATACCAGAACATGAATCTCCTCCTCAATATCCCTAATAAGTCCCCATCTCTTCTTTGTTTGAATACTACTAAGGATGGAAAACATATTGCATAGTTTGCAAAGTCATTCAGTCTACTTTTGATCAGCTCAAATTATTAGAAAACCTAGTAATTACTTTGTTGTTGCTGTTGTTTTATATTCTTGGTTTTTATTTTTATTTTTTTTAATATTTTATTTTTTCTGCTAATAGTTATTTTGAACCCAAATATGATTTCTTATAACTTCTTAAAATTAAGAATATTAATCAGTGCAGAAAATTCAGAGGAAGGAGAGTGAGAACACATTAAGGAGAGCCTATCTGAGGTCCTAAATAATAATTAACAGGAATCATTATATATCTAGTAGCATACAGTCTGGGAAGAAAACATTGATTGAAATCTATAGATTTGGTCTCTCACTTCAAAGCCTCCCATTTCATCCAGGGTCAATTCTAGTCATCTTGAGCTGGACCCAGATGGCTCTGGAGGTCGAAGTGAGACAGAGGATGGCCTATAGCCCTCCCTCCCTCATTTCAATCCAACTCACTTGCATGTCATGGCATCACCTCCCTGATGTCATGGTCTTCTTTAAAAAACAAAGGGCAAAGATCAACAATCCAAGCCTATTAAGTAGCAACAAACATCAAGATCAGAAAAACTTGATTGGCCCCAAAGCAAAGTTGCAGGATTGAGATTATCAGAGCATTCTCAATGTGATAAAAGTATAGTTGTTTTGTTTTGTTTTGTTTTGTTTTATGGTGGGTCTAGAGGCTAATTGCTGATGGTATTAAAGTGGAAATGATGACTTCTAAAGCCATAAATAATTACTATTCAGTTGAGAGAGACATTCATTGAGTGTCTCACTGGATATAGACTCCTGTCTCCACATAGTCATTGAGAAAGTGTATCCCAGGAAAATGGACCCAATTTCTCACTCATGATAGATTTCACCATCTTTGAGAGAAGGTTTCTACACAGGTTGTGGTATGCAACATCCATAGCACCTCAGGGGGGTTCACTATATACACAAAACCGTGAACAAAAGAAGATAGAGTGCCCATAAGCTCCTGATATGGTCACCATAGCAACCAGCCTAGATCTGGTCCATTTTATTCACACACAAAAACCAGTTCAGTTAACACTGTAGGGAGGTGGGAACAGCTTAGATTAACCAGGCTGTCTCTTCTTGCCCTAAGCAATCTATTGGATAAGACCTTGCATTAGGCAAAGGTCTTCACTGTGACAAAGCAGAGGATTTGTTAAGCCTTCTGAAATCTCACTGGGCCCATTTAACTTGTAGTGTCAAATAAGAAATTACTCTTCTCCAGGCAGAAGATCTGAAGTTTTACATGAACTCAGTTTGAACACAGTAATGGTTATGCCAGAATTAAGAGTCATCCTAATTACCTTCTACCTTCCTCAACTGGAAAGTTTGACCCAATATTTAAGAAGAACAGGGAGACTATAATAATAGGTACAATCAATTTACTCTGATCTTAGGACTCCTAAACTAATAAATAGACTAAATTTTAACTGGAAACATTTCTTGAAATTGGCTTGTAATGTTTTTACTATGTAATTCACACACATATACATATATGTGTAATTATAAATATGGAGAATCTCTTAAGCCTTTTTCCTGTCCAGGAATATTTGGAACCCAAAGAGAAATCCCAGGGGAATCAAAATAGGAAAAATAATAGCATACTTTTCTGTTAAGCATTCATCCATAAGAAGTGAACAAATCAAATTCATATAAAAAATGTTCAGATGGCATTGCTATGTGAATACCTTAAAATATACATAAAAAGCAATGCTAATGATCTTTACATCTTATCTCTGCATCTTCCACTGAAGTCCTACTCAGGTACCTATTTCTATTCTAATTCCTCCTTGTATCATAGAGATGTTTGGATTTCCAAAGATTATGCCAGCAGAGCCCAAGCTTTAACAGAGTTCATTATTATTCAGTTGTTCAGTTGTGTCTGATTCTTTTTGACTCCATCTTTGATTTTCTAAACAAATATATTAAAATGGTTTGCCATTTCCTTCTCCAGCTCATTTTATAGATGAGGAAACTGAGGCAAAGAATATTAGGTTATTTGCCCAAGGTAAGTGTCTGAAGCTATATTTGGACTCAGGAATATGAGTCTTTCTGACTCTATCCATTGCACTGCAAAGCAATAGAGTTATTGGACATGTCATTCAATGACCCATAAATATCTTAACCTTACCATATCCAAAATTAAACTTCAAAATCTTCCTACATTCCATATTATTGTTGTGAACATCACCATCCCAATCACATGAACTTGTAATCTATGACATCCTCAACTCCTATCTCCCCCTCTCTTGTCCATTATATCCTATATGTTGCCAAGTGCTATCAATTCCACTTTCATTATATCTCTTGTAGATAACCTCCTCCTCTCCTCAAGCAGTTCAACTATCCTGTTGTAGACCCATATCTCATGACTGGACTATTGCAAGTGCCTGCTGGCTCTTCTCCTTACTTCAAGTTCCTCCCCACTCTACTTAGTTATCAAATTGATCTTACTAAAGTACAAGTTTGATCAGGTGTCCTTCTGAATTCAACCACCTCCAATGGCTCTCTATTACCTCCATGGTCAAATATAAAATACTTTATTTAGTGCCCCTAATAAGCCTGACACCTTTCTACCTTTTCAGTATTCTGACACCATACTCAATTTCATCTAATCCACAATCCTTCCTGTTCTTCATACAAGATTATCTCTCCTCAAAGGATCCAAGTTTGATTTCTGATTGCTCCCTGATACCTAACTTGAGAAAAGAGGAGAAAAAAGAAGTGTTTTTTAGCTTTTACTATATTCTAGGTACTATGCTAAGCACATTGCAAATATTATCTAATTTGATTCTCGTAGCAATCATGGAACATAAGAGCAGCTATTATCTCCATTTGGCAATTGAAGAAACTAAAGCAAAGACCAGCTGAGTGACTTGCTCAAAATCACATACCTATTAAGTATCTAAGGTCAGATTTTAATTGAGACCTGATGGACTCCAAGCCAGAGATCTATCCCAAGAAGCTGATGGCACGTGTATACATATATCCAAAATATTTAAAGAAGCACTTTTTTGTGATAGCCAAGAATTGGAAACAAAATGGGTGCCACTGGGATGAGGCTGAACAAATAAGAGTACATGAATGTAACCTATAGAATGACAGCAAAAGAAATGACAAATATGATGAATTCAGAGAAATACAAGAAGACATATGAATTGATAGAGAATAAAATAAACAAACGCAGGAAAATGACATACATAATGACTATAATTGTATAAGTAAAAAAATTAATGAAATGGAACTAAAGACTATGTAATCATGAGAAATCTTGGTCCTAAAGAAGAGAGGAAATACTTTCGTTGCATATCTGGGGAGAAGAGGAAGGGTATAAGGACTGTAACTAAGAAATATTTAACATATTCCCAGAGGATTCACTGTACTGGTTAGTTTTGCTTAGCTGTTTTTTTTGGGTTTTTTTTAAGTCTTACAAAGGAAGACTTGAAGATAGAGAAGGATAACATGGAAAGAAGAGTATTCAGAAATTATTGAGATATAAAAATAAAAGGTGCTAATAAAAATAGAAATGAAAAGAAAAAAATTCTAGTATATGCATGTAGTAGAATATTTCACCAGAAGAAACAAGGAATATGAAGAATTCAGACAGACAGGGGAATATGTGAATGAATTGAAGGAGAGTGGGAAAAAAAAAACCAGAATCAGGAGAACAATACACACTCACTATAATAACATAAATAAAAATAACAATGAAAGCTAGCTGAACTCTGACTAATTATAATTACCAATCTCAATCCTAGAGAACAAATAATGAAAAGCACTTCCTTCTTCTCAGTAGAGAGAAGAGGAATAAAGATGCAAAATATTGCATATGTTGTCAGATGAAGTTGCTGTTAGTTAATTTTGATTAACTGTTTTCTATTTTTATGCTATGAAAGAGGTTTTGATTGGGAAAGAGAACAGTTTCAGGAATTGACTATAATGTTTAAAAAGGGAGAGAAATTAATAAAACTTCCTCCAAAAAAAAGGAAAAGTATGGGAAAGAGGAAAGTATTATATATTAAAAATACAATGTCACTTCTTTTGTCATTGCTCTCTCATCTTTCATTCTCTAGATGCAGAGAGTTTCTATATTCCTGAAGAAGTGGAGAAATTCTAGGCCTCTTTGGAATGGATACTACCAAGGGACTGGGGCTGAGTCACACTTATAATTGAATTCCACTCATAATTTATAGGATGCTTCTCATCACAATATTTTGTGCTTTTCTAAGCTCTTTATTAATTAATTGGAGAATGAAAATGATGGTGGCAGTGGTGAAGAAGATGATAATAATTGATTAAGCCCATTTCTTTGCCAACTGTTTTCTCCTCCTCCCTTCTGCCATCTCTGCTCACTCAAAATACTTGCAGGGGAAAGAGCTCAGTGGCCCCAACCCAGCCTACACAACCAGAGGATGTGAAGTCTGCAAGGTCTGATACACTTATAGCCACCTCATTATGAAACAGAAGTGGGAGTGCCTAGAACACAATACAGTGATAAAGAAGCTAAAGGGCAAACAGAAGGATTAATTGGAGTAGCAGTGTGGCTAAAAGGATTAAATTCAAGCCCCAGAGCAGAATATCTGAGGTCAAACCATAGAACTGCCACCAATTTTCTGGACAGTTTAAAGGGCTTATATTTAACCAATGACTCAGTTTCTTCTTTTTCAAGATGCAGATTTTTTATTTTAAATCAGATCCCTTAACTCATTTCAGGAGAATTTGAAAAGTTCTAATTTACCAAAGGTTTTGAATCTTCCCCGAAGTTTTAGTCTAATGTCTCAATATAGCCAATGAAGGGCTATAAGAGGAGAGGGTAAGTCTTGGTAGCTGCAAATATTTTGAGCAGATACTTGCTGACAGACATGTCTACTATCCAGAAAACAGATTAAGTTTAAAAAGGGTTATCACAAGAAGACTAGCCTCGAAGTAAAGAATTTTGTTCAACTATTGCCACTGTCAAACTGAGGTGATAAGGGATTGAAATCTATATGATTAAAAGAACCATCTATAACTTTAGGAGAATCCACACTGATGACCATTCTTAAGTAAATGTTTTGTGCTATGGGTGGTACCGAATTTGTTACATTACTCTCAAAAATGCATTTGGGGAAAGAAACTATTAAAGGCCTACTATGTACTAGGCACTGGGTAAGCCCTTTATAAATATTACCTCATTTGCTCCTCCTAACAACCCTGGAAGATAGATGCTATTATTGTCTCCATTTCATTATTGTTGTTCAGTCCTGTCTTGTTCTTTGTGGTCCCACTTAGAGGTTGGTTTGTTTGTTTGTTTTTGGCAAAGAGACTGAAATGGTTTGCCATTTTCTTCTCCAGCTCATTTTACAGATGAGTAAATTGAAGCAAAGAAGGTAAAGTGATTTGACCAGAGTCACAATCTAAGGCTGGATTTGAATTGAAGTCTTCCTGACTCCAGACTCAGCACTCTATCCACTGCACAATCTAACTGTATTAAAACAAATCTCCTAAGCATAAAGCACCTAGAGAATGAAATAAGATCGATATGTTTATTTGATTGTGTAAGCAAAACTTCTTAGGAAAAAATGTATTTGAGAAAAAAACAATGGTAGTGGAGGAGCCAAAAAAGTATGAATTGGTACAATTCATTTTTCTTGCTTGCTTTACTGGCTTTGGGACACAAACTCAACACATAGCATTCCCTAGTAGTACAGTTTATGTTTGAATACTTGATACTTCACCTGAATATCTAGGTATATAAGAGGAAAGATTCACAGAAAAAAAGCAATTGCACTGATAAACACAAGGGAGAAATACCCAGGAAAATTTGACTTGTAAGTTTAGCATGTCACAGCAATTAGAACTTGGAGTCAGAAAGCTAAAAATTGCCTAAAATGTATGCACCTGGGAAATCATCAGTTTCCTTTTATAATGATAGCTAGTATTTATATAATGGTTTACAAATACTATTTCATTTGATCCTCACAGCAACTCTGAGAGGTAGGTACTATAATTGTCCCCACTTTACTGTTGAGGAAACAGGTAAAGAGGAGGGGAAATTTCTGAAACTAGATTTGAATTCAGGTCTATTTTGACTACAACTGCAGAGCTCCACCCACTGTTCCACTTTAGCTGCCTATGTGAATAGCAAAGCAAAGGCCACTGAATTTATTTAGACCTTTATTCATGACGTTGGAGAAATCTAGACTTTGTGAAAAGTGAAAATAGAGGGAACAAGAGAATCAAGTTAGGAGAAGTGCATACATAATGCTTGAAGCCAGCAGCAAGAAGAGAAGAAAGCTTTGGACAAGTTAAGGTTAAACCTGTTAGAGAGGGAGGTGATCAATTTGAGACTAGGAATAAGTAGTAAGTAAAAATAAATAAATTATAAAATATCACAAAATGTTTACAAACTGAAAAAAAATTTAAATAAAAAACTTCTCTTAGAAAAGAAATGGGCTATGGAAGGAAGGGAAGAGAACAAGCATTTATTAAGCACCTACAAAGTGTCTGGCACTGTGAAAAGAGTTTTACAAATAGTATCTCATTCTACAGTGTTAGTGTTGTTTCATAAGCTTAATCTTGGAAGTAAAAACTCTCATACCTCTTGAGGTATGCTGCTGTCAAATACAGAGTACTTCCATCAATTGGTATTTTTAATAGACTTAGGACCTGATCAGTGTGAGAACTCACTCCATCCAGATAGACCAGAACTTGTCATTCTTTTGCCCATGTCCTCCCATAATTCAATACAGGGAGGGTTCAATGACAGGACTAGAAACCATTCTTCAAATTTCTTGACATTTGAGCACAAAGGCTTTCTCTTCCTTACCCTATGCTCTTCCCACATGCCAGCCCACCTTCTTTTCCAATCATATATTTCTTAGACATCATGCTTCAGGGCAAGTCTCTCCCACATATTTTATTTGGAACATGGGCAGAAAGTTGACACAGTGCTGGCTTTGAGATAAGACCTGGGTTCAAATGCAGCCTCAAACACTAACCAGTTGTGTCACCCTAGGCAAATCGCTTATCCCTGTTTGTCTTAGTTTCCTCATCTATAAAATAAGCTGGAAAAAGAAATGACAAACTACTCCAATATTTTTGCCAAGAAAACCTCAAATAGGATCACAAAGAATCAAACATGACTAATCAACTCAACAGCAACAGCACATATTTCTCTTTCATTCTCTGGGCACCTGAAACTTTCATTCTTAGGATATTGCACCACTTGTTATCATACAGCATTAAAGATAACATTGTGAAAATGAAGGTCTTTTGTTGAAAAAAAACCCTGAGAAACTTAGAATCATTAAAAGCACTCTGCCATTTTCCAAAGGTGACTAAACCTTCTGTCCTTCTCCTTTTCACTTATGATTCCAATTAATTTTCCTTGTGAAACATCTGTCTAAGAAATAGAGAGAAAGAAAAAAGATAGAGAGGTAGACAGAGGCAGAGAGAGACATAGACAGGGAAAGAGATCAGGAGAAGAGACAAACATAGACAATAGCTAGAGATAGATTAATAGATGATAGGGAAATATACAGATAGGGAGAAAGCTATATATATATATGTGCATATATAAGCATTTTATAAGAAATATGTATACATGCAAAGAAATGCATAGATATTGATAGAGCAGTTACACATTGTCAATTCAATTGCATAGCATAATCTGTATCGTTCAACCACTTGGCTTATTTTTCTGGCCCATATGGTTGTCCTTTTATTTTCTTATTTTTCTGGCCTACATGGTTGTCCTTTTATTTTATTTTTGTTAGTTTTCATATTTATTTTATTTATTTAATATTTTCCCCGTTATATTTAAAACATTTTTTAACATTTGTTTTTAAAATGTTTGAGTTTCAGATTCTTTCCCTTATCCTCACCTCCAAACCCCATTAAGAAACCACATGTGAAGTTATGCAAAACAACTTGACTTTTCCAGTATGGATCATTAGATTAAGCTCTTTTGTGTGATTACAAATCTTCTTTAAAAGGCACTATAATAGTCTAAATATTGATGCAACATTATGCCCAAACAGGAGCATTTGGAGATCTTTGTCATCTATAGAGAATCATTCTTCCATTTGCACTCTTCATGGAGCATTTGCCATGAGAATGTCAAACACTTTTTGTAGACCTTACATATCCCTGTTATATGATTTTTCTGATATTAATGGCCAAATGATCATTAAACTTTTCTCTATTATTACATCTTTCAAGTAGCTTGCATAATTTTTAAAAATATGTGTAGAAGGCATCCTATTAGAGGAAAGACTTTAAAGTTGAATTTTGCTCTATCCAATCAAATGTTGTTGCGGCTGCTGCTACCATTCTTTTATAGTCAACAAACCAAAAGCACAGTGGGACCTTGCATTCTCTTCATCTTTCAAACATATAACTGAATAAATGCAGTCTCCTATAGATTATCACTTGTGAAAGATTTCCTTCTCAAACTTTTACCAAGGGTGCTCTTGATGTGTGTATAGATTATTCTCAAAGAATAAAATAGAATTTATAGAAATGGGAAAGTGGTTGTATGATTCAGAAGTTATTGATATTTTCTCACTGGCAATAATGTATATGATATTTTCCAATATTTGGTATCTTCTCCACTTTCAGATATCTTGAAAATAGATTCCTCAATATATTAAAAACTATTTTACAACCAATACAGAATTCCTCCATCTGTTCTTCTCATCTTTGTTTTGTTTTATGTCATTTTTAGTGCTTTATTTAAGCACATTTTAGGTCCTTTCTTATATAACCTTTAAAGGAATGTAATGTTTTCCATTAGATTTGTGGGCTCCTCAAAAGCAGAAGCTGTCTTTGGCCTTTCTTTGTATCCTCAGAACTTAGCTCAGTGCCTGAAACATAGTAAGCACTTAGCAAATGCTCATTGACTGATCAACAAATATGGTGACTTGACTGTTATTGAAGAAACTATTTTATCATAAAAGCTTTGATACATCTTTTTTTTTCTTCCCTTTGTTTGTTGCCCTTCTTCCTATTTCATTTGTGAATACTTTAGGCCTAATCTTATATAATTGAATCTTTGACAAATATTCCATAAGACACTGACAGGCTTCAGTATGAACCATTATGGTGAAATATAAAAAGAATTCTAAATTTAAGGGATAAGACAAGAATGTTGTTGGTAGAGTTCACAGAATCTCCCTTTTGGGATACTTTTAAGACAATACAAGGCAATTTTTAGTCTAGGTTTAAGATTAGAACCAGTTCTTCCTAGAAAAAAGGAATGGACTCAAAAAACCTCTCAAGATCTTTTAATTATATTTCATTATTGATTTTGCCATTATGTAAATAAAGTATTGGAAACTCCTTGAAGAATATTACACTGGACACTATTCCCAGGATAACCCAGGTATGTTGAGCTGATAGAATGTGGCAGCGGTAGGCAAGTTCACTACATAATCATTGTGAGCCATCAAATATAATTTCCACAATGAATACCACTATCTATTGAATAAGGGCCAAATCTATGTGTATATTTTCCAGTACTTTCAGCAATTTTTACTTCTAAGGGCAGCTGGTGGCACAATAGATAGAATGTTAGGCCTGAAATCAGAGAAACCTCAATCCAAATCTGGTCCTGGACATTTACTAATTGTATGACCCTAAAAAAAAATCACTTAATCTCTGCCTTTCTTAATTTTTTCAATTATGAAGTGGAAATCATTATAATTCCTACCTTCCAGAGTTGTTGTGAGGAGCAAATGAAATATTTGTAAGCACTCAATATAATGTACTCCACATAATAGGCACTTAATAAATGCTTTTAACTTTCCCTTCTTAAGTTTATGCCTGGTAATGAATTTTCCTCATGGATAAAATTAGTTAAATGGTTATTTAAAAAAAAAAAACTAATTGACAGCAAGTTTACACAATCAAAGGTGAGCTGGCAGTTATCTGTAGTTTCAAATTGCATAGTGAGCCAAACCAGATGATTTAAAACTCAAAATAAAATTTCTTCTTTGGCCAGAAGGATCCAAATTGACAATTTATAGAATTAAATAATATAGACTAAAATATATTTACAAAGGCAGCTACTCAACAAGCATTTATTATTTTTCACCTATTTGCAAGGAACCTACTTACCATCTTCCTCAGCATATGTGACAACAGAAATTTTATGAAAAACAAATCCAAGTATTGGTTCATGCTATGGTCAAAAATGTGCTTAAATTTTTTCACTTATTGTCAGTAAGACCACTGGACATTATAAGATGAAATCCCTTTGTTTTTTATCCTCAATCAAAACTAAATTAAGACCATTAGATAAAACAACCAACTTTCCACTCAGTGTTTGTTTAGATTTATTTCATCATTGTTTTTGTTTTGTGAGGAGGTAATTGGGGTTAAGTGATTTATTCAAGGTTATACAGTTAATAAGTCTTAAGTGTCTGCCACCAATGCAATCTAATCATTGTACAGACAAAAGAAATGAGGACTACACAGAGAAGAAAGGTGACTTTCTTCTGGCTACACAAGGAGTTAGTGGCAGAAACAGAACCTGATATTATGGTCCAGTTCTATTCCTTTCCACAACATATTCTATTTCTCTAGATGGAAGGAGCTCTCCATAAGAAGATGAGTATTATGGCTACAGGAAAGGATTTCTGTATTTCATGAGAGTCCTTCTCATTGCCCAAATTTGAAGAGCTAAAACTTGATGCAATGATAATAACTCACAGTTATATGATATTTTTCAGTTTTCAAAGTGCATTTTCACTCCTTATCTTACTCAATCCTTGCCACAATTGCATAAGGAAGCATGAGTATTATTCATCATCATCAATATTCATTATTATTGCTGTCCTAGAGATGTGAAAATTGAGGCATAGAGAAAAACCATTAAAATGTTAGGAAATACTGTTGAATATGGAGTAAGATGACCCAGAAGACCCAGTTCTATTAATCTACTTATCTCACTTTGTAATATCCTTGAGCCTCAATTTCCTTACTTATAAATTGAAACAACTAGCCTACATGATCACTAAGATTCCTCCCAGTTCTAAATCCTATGAGACCTATGATTTTCTAGGTGCATAGAGCTAGTGAGTGGCAGAATAATATCTGCTGACTCCAAATTTAGTCTTTAATACTACAATCTGCTACATCTAATCCATTAATAAATAAATATAAATGATCAGACTTCTAATTAATCAATCTGTTAGTACCTGAGGGAAAGAGCATTGTATTAGGTTCTATGGAAGCACACAAAGAAAGAAAGCATAGTTTTGGGGAGTATTCCCATGACACAACTAAATTCTCTTTGCACCCACTGAAGATTCGCCAGTTGTAGGAACAGCATAGTCCTTTACTAGTCATGCAAACAGACCAGGATCTTCTTCAAATTCAAGAGAACTGGGTGATGCAAAATTACCCCAGAAAAGCATGAGAAGTGGAATTGTTCAATGGAATTCCAGTA